>JANSTX010019928.1:0-16294 GCA_027564355.1 Penthetria funebris
ATATAAATGTATATACCTTTAACAATACATATAAAAAAGCACTATATTTACTTGGTTCAAATGCAAATTTGCAGTCAAATACCAATAGATTAGTAAATTGCAAAATTAGTAGCATTAATAAACTTGTGCAACTATACAACTATCATTACTCTTACGCTTATATAATTTTGCTATATAAAATATAAATGAATTGTCACCAAAAAAAAATGTAGCCCACAAACATGCAAAATTTAATGAACTAGAAAAGTGAAAGCAGCCTATTAACATTTACCTTCGTATGTACGACCGATTGGCTCTTGCACCAGGTATAACTCCCGTTTCAATTACGGATACCACTGGTTTCATAGGTGACTGAGCGGAAGTTGTATTATTTAAATTTGAATGACTTCGTAATGGTTGTGATTTAGCACGTGCATGACGATGACCATGTTGCGGTTGTTGTTGCAACGTTGATTGTGGCATTGGAGTTGAATCATCACTAAAAAAATCACAATTTTTATTAGAATTAGTGTTATAGCAGTTCTATCTCTGTGATGGCATTAAAATCTTCATCCAGTGGAATATAAAAGTAATTGTAATTTTGGAATTGATTAAAAGATCATATATCTGTCAATAGAGCATTAGGTCTCAGGAAATAGATGAATATCCAGCTGGTGAGTTATTATAGAATACCAGTTACACAGATGTCTACCATTAATCTTATCACTATTATATTGCCAAAACTCTTGCATTGAAGTCGTCATCTAAAAGCAGCCACGATTTAAATGGTAACATTCAAATTGGCAACGAAGAGTATTTTGCTACCATTTGTGGCTCTCAGTACATTCTAATTAGGTAAGTTCAAGGTGGATGTCGACTTGTCGAATTGCAGTCCTGCTTTCGCAACCATTTGGATTATTTAGTCTATCGGATCTAAATAATTTCCATTGTGTTTAATGTTGCATTTGATTAGTAGCGTAACATGTGGTTTGGACGAATGTTAAAGTTCAGCAAGTTTGTATCGCTTTTTTGTACTTACCAAAGAGTCTATATTTAATTTTAAATGGTTTCAATGCTTTTCATTTCCTATGTCTTACAATATTAAATAAAACGATTCTGGCGAGATTAGTGTGAGACTGGCGAAATTAGTGCGCTTCTTGTAACGGGCGCCGTATATTGCATTAGCAAACAAAAATACTTGACCATATGAATTTGAACCGATTGACAATTTAGGCGATTACATTTTTGGATACACCATTTACATACGATCCAATTATGTGCATTAATCCTGAAAAAAGTAAACATTTACTGTACATTACTTACTTCGATGTAATGCCACCTATATTACAATTGTTGGCCGCAATTACATTCACAGAACGTGAATGACGTCGTCTCATTGCTTTTATTTGATTTAATGTATCACCTTGCGTTGCATTATCTGCCATTACATCATCATTATTCTTTGCTTTGTTGTTATTGTTATGATTATTATTACTGTTATTATTATTATTGTTGTTATTATTATGTAAATTTGAAATTGCTACGTTTTTAGTATTGTTTTTATTTTCATGGCTTCTTAATTTTGAATGAAAAGCAACAGTAGTTGTTTCATCAACAAAATCGACTTCATCACGTTGATTACTATCGTCAGTTTTCAATTTATTGACATTATCATTATTTCGTTTTGTGTCGGTATGTAACTTGATGGTGTCTACACGTTGTGCAATTTTTCTAACACGTTCTTTTATATCACTACTATTGTTATTGTTACAATTTGTGTCACGTCGATTTATCGACGTATCTTCAGATTCAACTGATGAAATGGGAATTAATTGCGGTACTGCTGGTTGCCTTCTTTTAATACTATAAATACCAAATTCATGTTTAACCATTGATAAATTATGTTTTTTTCGATAATTTTCTCCCTCTGATCGTAACGAAAATTGTTTCCTATTTAAATAGAATAGAAAATTTGAAAACTTGAAGGTAAAGAATAAAACTTTTTACACAACTTTAAAAACTAACAAATATTTTTGAATAAATGTTTACAGAGCATCCATATTAGTAACGACTATGAGAATATCAATAACTGCAGTAAATTGATTTTAATAATGAATGCACATAAATGCACAATGAATAATTAATAGTAAGTAATTTGTAGTGTGCATTTCCAATTTCTGTTTCGTGTTTTTAATTGATATCTGTGTACAACCTTAAGTCACATAACTTATCTTACGCTGATGCTGTTGATTCAAAATACAGTTGTAATGTTATTATATAGCTATTAATGTTTGAGACCACGTAAGCTATAATCAATACTCCAATATTCTCACATCAGTGTTGGAGGTCTTCGTGAGCCTTAATCATCACCTCTCCTCTTTTCCAACTACTCAATTGTCATCCTTCCATCAACAACTATTTACACACAAATATTCACTGTGCAAATTATATATACAACACGCAGTTAATTCAGCAGCTCATTTTTACTTCTGCTAGGTATTTACTGTACTGATGAGAACTATTATTTCGAAACCAGAGTTTAATATCTTAGCACTGGTGCTTTGATTGACTTACCTATTTACCATGTGAATTCTATAGGATTTTTAAGGTTCAATCCAAATCATAACTGTGTCATATTCTACATATTTACATATTAATATTTTATTGTCTTAATCAAAGTTATTAATTTGTATATTTTTATATATTTGACACCGAACCCAAAGAATGAAATCCCTTATAAAAAATATTAATGTTTTCAATGTTTATAACACTTGAAATTGTCTCATATGAACGAACTCATTTAACTTCTACGTCTGTTATATGGCACTTATTGGGTTCGTAGATTTAGTCTGTTGGATTTTCCTGGTATTACCAACCATTTTTATTTTTCTGTCATATCATTGTGACATTTCATTTACCGAAAATGCCCTCTTTTTTCAAAGATATATAAATCGTATTTCGGCTTTGAAACAGATGCTTATGCAATTGGTTGGTCAAATTTACTAACTGATGTTAATAGATTCTTCTAATTCACTGGTTTAGGGATTATTAAATGTTCAATGCCGAAATATTACAAATTTCTTCTGTAAATAATGTGAACTATTGGTTCAATCACGAGATTGATTAGGTATTAACTGAAAGAAATATTGCACAACAAGATGAAATAAATCAGAAGATAACTATAATGCTAAGTAGTAAAGCATCTGTTAGTTGTAAAAAGTAAATGCTTCAATTCTTAAGCACATAAATCGTACTTTTTACTTAAAATTTCTTGTATTTTGCTGATGCTCTTTGTTATGCATTATGTAAAAATCCAACAATATCCACCCCCCCTCCCCCATTTACTGTGGATGAGCATGGAAATTTGGTAAAATTATGCCACTACATAAGGGTGCGATCGAGGTATCGGTTATTTTCGACCTAAAAGCATTTTACTGGATTATTTTAATGCTAATTCTCTATTTTATGATTGTCAATCTGGTTTTTGGCGTGGTCTCAACATTACTAAAGCACTGTTAAAAATTACTAATGATATTTTAGGAGAAATTTTGAAGATAAAATAATCTTATATTACTTTCATTGCTCAATTTTTTTAGGGCGTTTGATTATGTGCCACATAATTCATTAATTTGTTAGCTTAAAGATTGACAACAATTTGCTAATTCTGCACTTCTGCTGTTTATTAATAGTTATATTATTTTTCGTAGTCAATGTGTTTCTTGTAAATGGCTGACTGTTTTTCTGATATTCGTGTGTGTTATCGCCCAGGAAATGGTTTTGGCTTCACTACTTTTTACTATTTATAATAACAATTTGTCCTTTTTGTATTTAGTGGCTGCTAATGTCATCTATTTGCTATTCAATGCATACTTCTGAAACGCAGGCTATTTTACTGTTGCGTTCCAATTTTATACATATTGATGATGTAACAATTAATGGTTTGGGATCCATGTAATTTCGACAATGATTTACGCTTTCCTTCATTGTCTCTGATGTCATTTTTTTCCACATAAATGCAGTGTATATTTATTAAAATCAATTTATTTCACACAGTTACATCTATACTAATTTTAGGTGCTCTGAATCCAAAAGTTCTATTTGTTTAATTTAAATAATAACAGCTACTTTAAAATCTGAAACAAAATTTTACTTACTCTTCTAGCCATTGCTGTTGATGACCAATTACCGAACCAGGTCTACATAAACGTAACCATGCAATAGCTTCACATGCAGAGAAATAGTAATGCTTAATTATATATGCACCAATTAAACTTCCAGTACGTCCAAGACCAGCTAAATAAATATATTAATATTTACATATAAAATTGTATGCAACACATATTACAATCATTAATATTAATAATGTTAATGCATGTGGGTGATTCGCACGGTTTAAAAAATTGTCAATAAAAAAAAAAAAAAAACAAAAATCTATTCAACAAATCAAATTGTTTTGATTAGAAACGAGTTTCAAACACAAACATGTCTGCCTCTACAATTTTGCTTCTGTTTTTCAAAATAACCAATTAGAAATCACCCACATAGGCACGACTATTATATGTACTCATACATTTATAGAAAATAAATTTGCTTACCTTTACAATGTACTGCTACGCCACCTTTACTAGCCTCACATATGTTTAGAAACTTTTTCAAAATCGCCTCACTTGGTGTACTGCCATCAACGAAATATAAATCCTTATGCTCAAAGCCTGCATTTGAAAATCGTGATGCCTCATACATTTCAACATTTAAACGTATTACTGTTGATACATTTCGTTGACGAAAATAATTAAAATATGTTTCAGGTGAATGATATGGGTATCCATTTTCAATTTTAGAACGTTGTCGTGGCCCACAAAATGCAAGAAATTTCTCGGGTACAATCCAATTTAGATCTCCGAATTCTACACGCTAAAAATAC
The DNA here is from genome assembly GCA_027564355.1 of Penthetria funebris. Classification (NCBI taxonomy): domain Eukaryota; kingdom Metazoa; phylum Arthropoda; class Insecta; order Diptera; family Pleciidae; genus Penthetria; species Penthetria funebris. Next base: position 4,904 of record JANSTX010019928.1, read on the forward strand.
AATAAATTTTCTATTTATAAGTAAGAAATAATATAAATTTTCATTGATGGACACTCAAAAAAGTATCACAGTATGACCTTAATATTTGACTATTGACAGAATGTGAACCACATGGGAATAACTGTTTAATTACAAATTCTACGAATTTTTTTATTTACGGTTTGTTGAAACTATTAAAATTTTAAATTTTGAAATTGTGCGGCCAAAAACTATTTTAAAAAAGAGGAAAATAGAAAAATTTAAAATATCTGAGTTATTGAAACTTGCATATCGTAAATAGAGGTTGTGAACCATTGGTCAGTTTTACATATATAGAACAATCAATACCAGATAATAGTGGTAATGATAACTACCATATTAAAAACATCATCAAAAACAGAATTTCAAGATGGTCATTGAAATAATGTAGATACTTTTATTGTTATTTCCACTTGTATCGATCGCTGACTTATTGCCGAACTGAATAGCACTTCAGTTCCTATGACAATGCCAAAATATTTAATTGAGTCGTGGATAACCTCGAAACACAATTAATTTTTTCGTTTGGTATCCATCTATCTACACTACCTAGCAACGAATTTTTATTCATTTCTATAATTCAATTTCATTTCCTTTATGAGTAACAACCTACAGTCATTTTGATATCAACAGGATAAAAATCTATACCTCATAATATTCATATTCTTCAGCATCAAAATCATCAAAATTGAAGAATTGTGCTTTCTTAGCTTTATGGATTGCATTTAAACAATCCATTAATGTTATTTCAAACGATGTTACACCACAAGATGCATCACAGAAGCGTACATATGGTGGTATATTACCAGATGTCAGAGATTTAAAAGCCTCGTCAGGTGTGCGATTCAAGTAAATAATCTGTAAAAAAATAAATAAACAAAACAAAATTAAATAATTAGAAATGTTTTTTTTATTAATAATTAAATATTAATAATTCATCAACAGATCACATAATTAGAACAATCATAAATTTCACAAACATAGGTAGCTGTGTACTGCATAACATGCTAAACAAACATTTGAAATCTAAGTGAAGTCAAAATGTCTGTGAAGTAAACATTATGTCGCTATTGACAATTCACAGGGTTATTGACCGTCAGTTAAGCACCACCAAAGTCAAGTTCAAGTATGTACAAATCACCAACCGATCGCATCAGTGTATGACCGATTCAATTCCACTTTCATTGTGTGAAAATTTTGGTTCATCGCCTCCAGATCTGACGGTTTCCATAAATTCTCATTTGTACTGTATTTGTCCAGAAAATCTTTAGTATGCGTCTGAGGTACCTACATGACATGACGCCATTTGCAGTTTATTATATGTGATGATAGTGTTGCCGGGGTCACATTGATTCACTTTGGTAATGGCGCAATATAGTTAGCCTTACGCTCTATACGATATTATATTATAATTTATTTAAAACACTTACTGAATATGCCCCAATTAAATAGGCAGCATTTAAACGTTTCTGTTGGTCCATTGTTGTATAATGTACAATTTTCTTCTTAGCATGTAAATTTGTTTTTAATTTATGATTTAATCTCTGACAGTATCGATACAGCATACAAATATTTAATGGTCCAAAATCATTAAAGAAATTTTCATAAACAAAATCATTGTCAATTGAAAAATAGTGTGTATTTGTTGAATTCTTTGGCTTCATATTTGTTTTGAATGCTACAAAATACAGCCTATCTATTGGTACAATATAGAAATAAACATTTTAAATTTATTTAATAGAAAAATAAAAAACCACTAATTAAATGTAAAGTAGATATTATAGGCAATGTAAAGTTACACATTTAAAACAGCAAACATTATAAACGTCAAAAGAACCTGAATGTTAATTTCGGCGTAAAAGAACAATTATCGAAAGAGAACAATCTAACTCTCAGCTGCAGCTTCAGTAGCCGTTGTGGTGGCACTGCAGTGTTCCTAATAAATTACCTTGACGGTAAACAAGTCGACATTCGATAAAACTTGAAAACAATTGAATGCACTGCCGTCTTATCTAGCCTCGAAAATGGTGCCCGATTGATATTTGTCAACGTTCACATTCTTAGATCCACAGGACCAACGGGATCACACGATCACTAATATTTTCGTAAAATTGCCAAATGAAAAGAAAGTGTGTTCAAAAATATTTTGGATGTTGCAGAGGCTTTAAGAAATGAAATATCTTAATTAAATTAAAATTTGTGTTCATTAAGAAAGAAAAGATCAATAAAGTAAAAATTGTGTTAGACATTCATTAAGAAAAGTTCTTAATTGAACTAAAATATGTGTTTGATATTCATTAAGAAAGGAAAGATCTTAATTAAACTAAAATTTGTGTTAGACATTCATTAAGAAAAACTAAAAATTGTGCTTGATATTCATTAACAATAGAAAGATCTTAATTAAACTAAAATTTGTGTGTTGTATGTGTGATGTTTCAAGTAATAAGAAAAGGTGACTTGGAAAAATTTCCCATGGAATAGACATTTCTGTTCTACTTGTTTATGATAATGCAATAATTGTAATAACAATCATGCACCTTTAATGTACTCACTTCGCTGCATTTCAGAAGCAGATGACAAATAATCATTCATGTCCTCCATTTTGTCTCAAAATGTTGTCTAATTTGTGTTTTTATTTCTCTTTTTTTCGCCCTTTGATTTCTCTTACGATTTTCTCTTCTATCTAGAAAAAGACCAATGAAATTTATACTTTAACTCACTATATGAGTTAAGAAGAACTTACCAATAATTGGACACTTCATTAAACATTATGGAACTAGAAAAAAAAAAAAATTTAGATAATTAGTTCGTCTATAGAAAAAGGTAAATAATTTGTGTTTAAATGTCAACAAGTACATTATTTTACCTCGAGATTCATTTGTAAAATGAAAGCAATTTTCAGAGATACTTAAAATTTGATTTTTAACGCATTAACGATTATCATCTGAATCTTTATGCTCCGAGTGCGCATAGGGCGGCATTACGATATTAATTTGCCGTTTCAAATATGCATCTAACATCAAATGTAAACTCAAATAACTGTCATTGAAATTTTCCAATAGGAAAATATAGGATCAATCATAATTATTCAGTCATACATTTGAATAATTCAGTAGAGAGGTGCATAAATCGCCAGATCTCTAGTTTGTTGTTGAGTATTTATATCAGCCAGTCGACAAATACAGTATATCATCACATTTCAGATGATATTAATTTATCCTTAAATTATTCATAGCACATTCGTTGGGAAAGAAATTTGAACAAGTTAAATCAGAATCTGATATAAAGTAAATTTTGTCTACAATGGGATACGAACTCAGGTCTACTCAAGGTCAATGCTTGACCTTCGAACATATGGGTATGTAAAGAAAAGGTATAATGGTATAAGTTATAGTTCTTAATAGGTGCATTTATAGTTTTATTCAGTGTTGTAGACCAGGCTGATAGTATTGTTAAATCGCCCATAATTTAGTATTAATGTCCTCATCAACGGAATTCGGAATCAAATCCTATTTTGAAAAGGACAAATCGAAATAATGCAGTTGGTCCAGATGACATCCCATCAGTTCTTTGGAAATATCTGGGTGACCTTGGATACCAATGGATAGTAAATTTAGATCCTAAGCAGTGGTAAATATGCCAAATTCTTGGAGACGAATGTATCTTTTACCATTTTATAAAAATAAACGAGATATACACAGTTGCTCTAACTACAGAGGAATCAAACTGACTTCACACACCTTAAAAATATAGGAAAGAATTTTGAACACAAGACTTCGTGATCGAGTTAATATCTCAGAAAGCAGTTCGGGTTCGTGAACGGTAAAACAACAACTGATGCTATTTAAACACTATGTATAGTGATTGAAAAATACAGAGATAATAAGAAAGACCTCCATATGACATTTATAGATCTTGAGAAGGCATTTGATAGAGTACCTAGAGATCTCGTTTGGCAGGTATTAAGATCTCAATCTGTTCCTGAACTATATGTCTCTACTATCAAAGATATGTATATGAGTGCTAACACTAGAATCCTAAGAAATTGTGGAACATCTACCGGACTCAAGGTAACGTTGGTGTGCATCAGTGTTCTGCATTAAGCCCATTAATCTTTATAACTATTACGCAATTTAAACTACATACAACCGAGATGACTATGGTAAGATGGACATCTGGTGTAACATTGAATGACAGAATTCAAAACGACTATATTCGTGGCAGTTTAAAAGTTACTCCCATCACCAACATAATCACTCAAAGTAGATTAAGATGGTTCGGTTACGTAATGCGTAGACCGGAAACTTATTGCGTTAAATTGACTTTAAGTATTGGAGAAGATGTAAGGAAATGGGGTCGCCCACAAGCTACTTGGTTATCAGTTGTTCAAAATGACTTGAACAGATTAAATACATAAAATGACGATACACAAGACAGAAACTTGTAGAAAAATAGATTGAGAAGTAGGAGGGCCGACCCTGAATAAGGAAAAATGCAAGGAAGAAGAAGATGAAGAAAGAAGAAGGAGTCTATAATTTAAGATTAGTAAACGGTCATTTCAGGTTATACAAACGATCTTTTCAGGTCAAGGGGTAGATTTACATTTGGACTCTAAAACTGTGATTTGTTGAGATATCAAATCTATCTTTCTACCACACTATTTGAGAATAGGATTATGAGAGTTCATGTTTTGCCGTAGAAATTTTAGTGCCTATCTTAATAAGCAGCTCGATATAAGTGATAATTACTGATGTGTCTATATTTCACCCTAAGCCTTCTGCCTCTATTGATCAAACGAATAATTCTCGATTTGACGAGATGATATCGATGAACATGAGACAAAAGCATATGCCAACAACAGCCTCGGTAGTTACTTGTAACATAAAATTTTGATTTTTTTGTCATGCCTTTTAAAGCTTTTATTTTATAATCTAAAGTCTTGCATGCACTAAATCGAATACCTTTTGGTTATGTTGTTTATGTGAGCCTTATACTTAAAAGTATTTGTGAATTTTATATCAAGGTGTTAAAAGTTATCTTCATTCCTAAAGACGATGATCTCACATTTTGAATAATTTCAAGATTAAACGCCAACTCAGGGAATCGCCAAATCCACAAATACGGATAAATTCCTTAAGAAGTCAGTTTTAATGGTAATACTCTAACACCAAACTTTGTCTAACCTTTGATAAATCGAAAGTATTGCAAATTTTATGAAGATAAGTTGTAATGTGACCAATTAATCTCATAAACGTAAAACCATATTTCATTATCATCTAAACCTTTACGCCTCGAGGGCGTGGGTAATGTGGGATTAATCATAATTACCCAGTTATACATTTGAATATTTCAATGGAATGGAACATAAATCCCCAGCTACCTAGATTGTTATTGAATTGTTTTTTCAACCATTTTACAAACACGACATTAGCATCTTCTGAGCCTCGATCACACGCCATTACATTAACATATACCGTGATTACCAAGATTATACCGTTATTAGGGGAAATCATCATTTTAATAAACAAGAGAACTCAACTTAATTGGTGCCGACAAATTATCAAAAATAAGGCTGACCTGTAACACACTCAACAAATCAAGCTAGCAAGTAGTTGTATATGCTTGAGCTCAAATGTGTGTTTTTTACTCGATAGACTCATTTCTTTATGTGGTGTTACAGGTAAATCGATCACGATATAGGTATGTTGGTAATGGCGTATAATAGATGCAAAAAAGATGATATTAGTGTCGTGTTTAACGACTGATTAAAAAAAAAATAAGCAACACTAGCTGCGGTATCACTCAACTGAAATATTCAAATGTGTAACTGAATAATTCTAATTGATGCTATATTTTCCAGTTAATAAATTTAAATTATAGCTCTTTACGTTCACATTTGATTGTACATATACATTTAGATAAGGAAAAATAACATTGTAATGAAGCATACTTGAGGCGTGTCATGTTGATGAGTCTCCCAGATTTAAAATACTTAAAGTTAATTGATAATGCTGTTTTATTGCCAGACGTTCTTCCAACATATTATGAATTAAAATCAAACTTCTCCAACCTTCGCAACTGTGTGTTTGCATTTCGCACTGCTGAAATACTTAATTGCATGAGAAGCGTCAACTAGTGGCCTTGGATCAGATGGGGGAACATGATTTGAAAGCTGAAACGATAGAACAATGCTAGAACCGACTAAACTAGCTTAGGTGGTTCAAGAATTATAGTGTTCTTGTATTTGTGAGATTCAATGGAAGGAAAACGGATAAAGAATAATGAATCACTGGACTGAATGCTGATATTAGATCAAATAATCACGGCAAAATTTAAGAGAAGTGTGAGAAGTGTATCAATAGTTCATATTTACATCGTCTGACGTTAAGAAGGCTTTTAAGAGTCAACTTTCACACTACTTTGTTGATATTAACAGGTGGAATATTATAATATGCATTGGTTACGCTAGTGCAAAGTTTGGCTCGAACAACATGGACTGGGAGTCGGTTATGAGTAAACGAGAATTCACATAGATCACAATAAGTAAAAAATGGAAAAATTCTCTGTTAGATGTTCGCAACTAAAGGGGCACGAATATTTTTAGTGATATTTATTTGATTATTGGACAGATGAAGTTAAAACTTATGGCAGGCATAAGGAGACAATCTAGAACTGCTGACCTCATATATGTTGATAAATTTCGTAATAAGTAACTAGAACAACAGTTCGCAGGCGACGTGGCGAAACTATTAATATCTATTACTACTATTAGTGTCTGGTGCAATACAGAATCCTCTTCCGAGGACTATGTTATTTGTAGTTGACATAGTATTAATAATTGAGAATCAAATTGAACTGGAATTCAAAATAAATTTGTGTAATTCGATATTGGAGGCCAACGGACTCCGTATTTAATAGTAATCACTCGACTTCTCAACAAGGCACGATCATATTGAACGGTCATCTACTTCCCGTTACTGAAAAATTTAAATATTTGGGACCACTTATCATCACAAACGATAGAATTGATGATGATACTCAAAATCGAATAAAGTGCGGTTGGATGAAGTGGAGATCAGTGTCTGGAGTTTTATGTGATCGAAAAATGCCACCAAAGATAAAGCGAAAGATGTATAAAACTGTTGTTCGACCAGCAATGACTAACGGTTCTGTATGTTGGGCAGTAAAAAGAGATCATATGTATAAAACTACACTCAACCTAAATGAGAATATTAAGATGGTCATCCGGTATAACATTGAAGGACAGAATTAAAAACAACTATATTTGAGACAGTTTGAAAGTTATTTCCATTATCAACATAATCACTCAACATAGATTAAGATGGTTTGGTCACATAATGAGCAGAGATCGGAAACTTATTGCGTTAAATTGTCTTTGAATTTTGGAAAAGATGTAAGAAAACGCGATCACCCACAAGCTGCTTGGGTATCAGTTGTTCTAAATGACTTGAGTGCAGAAAGTGACCATACACAAGACAGAAACTTGTGGAGAAATAGATTGAGAAGTGGGAAGGTCAGCCATGAATCAGGAATAAGGCAAGGAAGAAGAAGAAGAAGAAGAAGAGTAACTTGACTATGTAAGATAACTGAGGTGATATCACCTAGTTGAACATGACAAAGTCTCAGGTCAGGTTGTACAGGCTATATCAATGCATTAAGTATTATTGTTGACGAATAGATTTTCGATAGTATTGATCATGTTATGATGTGGAAAATTCGAGAAAGTTATGGAATATCGCAATCTATCTCGTGATTCGTACAGTCGTGGAAGGCTTGATAATATTTTTGATGTACATTATGTAAAACAGATATTCTGTCACTCATTATTGTTCATGTTCGCCTTGGTCTGTATTGTGATTAAAGTAAACTCTGGTATCAGATGAGGTCTAAACAATCGACTTGAAAATCTTGACTTTATTGACGACATTTGTCTGCTATTACAAACTGAGTGGGACATTAGAGTGAAATTGTAAAGACTTAAGAAATACAGTTCACAGAGCAGATCTAAAGATACAATGTTTCAAAGACGAAACTAATGAAGATTGGTGTACCAAGAAGATTTTCACTTCTAATCGACAAACTAATTGTTTAACGGCTCAATTGTATGGCTGAGAAACTTGGACCAAGTGCAATATCAAATGAGACTTTTCAGAGACTAACAGATCTGGAGGCGATGAACAAAATTGTGAAATATGGAATAAAAATCGGCCAGACACTGCGGTGACCGGTCGGTGTAATTGGAAAATACTCAATTGATTAGAATCCGCATTGTAATAAAAGAATCGGTAGTCCAAATGCAAAGTGGCAAAGAACATAGGCAATTGTTCGTTGACGTCTAATGCTGACGCATGGAGTAAAGATCGAGATGATGATGAAGTTGGTAGACGTTCGATTTAAAGCTTCAAAATAGTGTATGAAGATTCAAAATAGTTACAAAACCATAACTTAAGTAGTAATGAAGTACAATGTTTAAGCCACATAAGGTTGAAAGAACGGTAATAATAAATGCTTTCAGTTTAAAGTTCTAGAGTTTTTCGGAATTCAGAGGATAAAAGTGAGACTAACTAAAGTAAGCAGTTAATATGGTATTATTATCGAAACAATTATTAATTAGAACTGTCATCTATTTAGCATCTGTCTCTATGTGCTGAAATTGACAACACAACTTGCGGTGCAAACTGAACTTAAGATCGGCTTATAGAAAATGCTCTGGAAATGACAATAAACTATAATATAAAATCAGAAAATTTATAAATTTATACTTTCCGATATTAGTTTAAATTGCTCATAAATTATTGGTTCCACAATTACTGACACCTTATTGACATTTAGTCCATGGGATCATAAAACAAATGAATGAATGCGTTAGCAGACAACAAAGGTCAAAATAAATTGTTAAACAACCATCGTGTTAATAGTCTTTTGGCCACATGCACTGATAATATAAAGAGATCTACGCTAATAATGGACAAATAAAACGATTAAAGTAATGATGTGATCATTCGGGTATAGAGAGACCATATAAGCAAAGAAAAGAAGTCACTGAAAATATGATGTAAAAACTACTGTGTCCATGGTTAACAACAATCAAATAGGTCAAACAAAATTTCTGAAAAGCTTGAAACAAATTAAATAGATCAATAAATAATGCGGGGGAGGGGGGTTAGTATGCAATAATAGCACAAAATTTAATATCTTTATTAAATTAATTTATAATAAATTTAATAATGTTATTCCTACCGCCTTATTACTCATTGAATTGACGATCATTTGTTTGTTTAATTTTATTTTATTTCTCTGTACTGATAAATTGTAGGTGTGACATTACGTCATTTGATTTGTAGAAGTGAAAAATAAATTTTAATCTAAATTTTTATTTATGAAGATCATCATTGAACTATTTGTCGATAATGTACATAAAGTGATTAGCCAATAAATTATTAGATATAGCAATGGGAAAATAGTGTTTATATTATAAATTTGTTGAGGTCATTCATAGGCCATATGGGTAACTGAATTAATTGGTAAACTAAGATTATCCGCAAATATGTTAAGACAGTATTTTTTTTTAGATATAACGTGCTCAAGAAATTAAGGCTTGTGCAAAGAAATAATTGTCCTAATTTAATTAGATGCAATTGAATGTATTTTGGTTATATTACAGATCTTGAAAGAGATCGAATATTGTCATAAATACGGCCGACACGACTGCAAAGATTTACTCGGATAATATGTACTTTGAGTCCGTTATGGAAGATACCCATTGAGTGGGTGATATACAAAATAATGTAGAACTTTTTGCGGAAATCGTAATCTTTTGATTATGGTGGTACTATATTTACACATTCAGGAATTTACAGAAATCAAATAGATCACATAAAGATAGACGCATTTTCTATTAGAAAATTTGTGTTACATTATATTACCAACCTCGAACTCCTAAACAAAATGTGGTAACAAGCGCCAGACTAGCATGACAGAAGACCTCAGTTCGAATCCCATTCAATACAAAATTTATTTCTGTAAAATTTATCACTTTGTTATTTAACTTGGATTAACAAATTTCTTTTCCAATGAATGTGCTGTGGTTAAAATAAGATAATTCGTATGTCTTTGGAATTGTAGCCTAATATTCTCTATTCTGACATAACAAATGAAAATTACATAAGTGCACATTCTATACAAAGGTGAATATAGCCAACTTAACAAGTGAACTCTAAATATCAAAAAAAAGTGTGATCAAACTTGGTGGCGCAATGACAGAAGTTGGTGAGAACGATCTTTGTTCCATTACTTATCACATAAAAGGAAGGAATGGATTAGTGATGAGACATGGTATTTAATATTGTGGAGAACAAACAGAATTTATTCACACAATATGGTGAGCAAAACAAAGTGATTGGTAAAAATGTACGGGCATGACTTGCGTCCTTTTTTGAATATACATTACCGGTCAGACACCGCAAATTCAAACATCATCATCATCATCTTAACGTCTATACGTCTCAAGGGTACATTTATGGAAGTATTACTGTTATTTAGTAATATTTACAATATGCATGTAAAATAATTATTATTATTATACATCTCATTATTTCAGTAGAGTTATGCATACATTTTCATCAGCTGCCTAGTTTATTGTTGACATATTTTACCATCAAGTCAACAAACATAACATTAACCATCTGCTTATATAACACTCCATTACTGACATAAATCGTAATAATGTCACCAGTGACACCACGTAACGGTTAATATGGGTTTAGTAACCTTCAATAATAGTCGAATAGGTGACGATCAATTCAAACAACATGATTACCGTCTGACAAGTAAACCAATTGAGCAGTGCTAAAGAACAGAACGCCGAATTGAATCTAGGGACGGTTTTCTGATCACGAATGAGGGTCAACAAATGTGGAAAGCTGAAAAGAATACTTCAACGTACTCCTGATAGACCCAAACTTCAAATTAATCAAAACATTTACGGATTATGCTCCAAATCGTGATAAAATTAATTCCGCATTACAACACCTAAGGGGTTGCACCGATAACTGAACATCAATATTGAACTCTATTGTTCAAGTGTTATTGTCTGATGATATTCTAATGTTGTTAAAAAACATGTGATAATTAAATTGTCGAAAAATCGTAAATTGAGTGTTTGTGAGAACTGACAAGTGGGTCGGTCATATCACTTATCAGTGGTGAATTTGATAAACAAAGTAAACGCTATTATTATTTTCAGATTTAGAACAACCCGTAGTGATACGTCCAAAACGAAACAACTAATGAGGACAACAGAAATGAAGATCTTACGTATTATCACCGGTCATTCACTTAGAGATCGAATCA
>JANSTX010019939.1:0-16292 GCA_027564355.1 Penthetria funebris
TTTTTACTTTTTTTTTTTTTTTTTTTTTTTATTATTATTATTATTATTTTTAATTTTAAATTAAGTTAAAAACAACAATTTTGATCTTTTTAATTATTTTAATTTTTTTTTTTTCTTTTGAAAATAAATTATAATTATTTGGTTAATCATTTAAACAAATCAATTGTATTTTTTTTTTTAATTGTTATTTTTAAGAACCTTATTATCCTAATCCATCACTTAAGTGACATACTTAATTTTTAGAAAAAATAGTTAATACTTACTAGTATTTAATTAGTTCAAAAAAGTCTTTTAGTAAAATATACATGAAAATTCAATCTACATCTGGTGTTATACTCAACAAAAATTTTGGATCAAATTCAGTTAGATATGTATAGTATTGTTGTATTTTATTCCAAACTATTCCATTTAATACTGACACTAATATTTCCATAAATTGTGGTCATACAATATTTAACCCCAATCTTCAAATGAATCTGGTAAATTTTCGGCTTCAATTAATTGTAATGACTGTGGTAATTCTAAATTGGCAACCATTTCCATTGGATAATTCCATATTTGTCTAATTGCATCCTTTGATTCTTCAGATTTAATTTTTCTATTCGATACAAAATCATCAATAAATTGTCTATTTAAATTGTTCATTTTATTTTCATTCTGTTTAGATGGTTTCGAATTTAAATGGTTAACTTAAAAATTAGAAATTACATTTTGTTTTATTATACATAAAAAGCATATATTAAAAATCATTTTATTATTTAACAATGAATTATTGTTATTACCTTGTTGTTGAAGTGTCCATATCTGGTTTGGTGTATAATGACTGTAACGACATAATGGTCCATATATACATTGATTTTGTTGAAATTTTATGCAACGAATTGTTTTTTTCGATTCTTCTGCCAATATTGTTCTAGGATCTTTGTGTAAATCAAGAGAAAAGATAATCAATATTTATTTAAATTATGTATAATATGAGTGAATGAATTGATTGGCCAACTAACATAGATATTAGTATCCTGGTTGTGTACTTGGTAAAAAAGCATGTCACCAATAATCTATAGGTAGATATGAATTTACACAACACTTTACCGATTTATTTAAATATCAACTGCATATTTCACTGTATATTAGCGTGTTGATGTCGACATGTTTACCCTTGAGGCGAAAACAATAAGGTGATGCTGATGGTGAATTGATTTAAGAATAAAGTAGTTATTGTATAATATATAGATTTGATATTGAGATCATGTAAAATAATATTCAAAAGACTGATACAATTAAAATTCAGACAAGTAGATAAGGTACATCCAATATAATCAAAATATGTAGTAATTTATTGCATTGAATTAGCACTATACTCTCTATAAAACATTAATACATATACATACGATATAATGGAGTGATTGACTGTAATCGAGATTGCTGAACCAATCTTTACCTCCACGTAGTGTTAGCGGTAATTCGATCAATTATATATATGTTAGTACAGATTACTGAAACAATCTTAACCTTCACATGATGTTATATATTATTAATGTCGTGTGATCGACGTCAAAATGATGGTGTTAATATCGTGTTTGTCGACAAATCAATAAAAACATCTCAACAAGAAACTGTAGGTAGCTGGTGCAGATTTATGAACCAAAATATTGAAATATTCAAATGTGTAACTGGATATAATTACGATTATATATTATAATTATATATATTAAAAATAGAAAATTTACATCGCCCTATGCATGCACCCTTTATGAGGCTTAAATGTTAAAATGGTGATGATGATGATGATAATAAAATGAAGAAGGTGGTCTGTCTTTAAATTCTAACCTTTAAATTTCGCATAATGTTCACTTTTCATTGTTTGATGTGGTAATCCTTCAATATGTTTTTTTCTAATTTGTACATCATCCTTAAATCGTTTATCACAATAATCACAATAATATTTTTTATTACCCATAATAAATAGAAAACATTTATAATAAATAATAACAAAACAATAAAAATTAAATTAATTGGGGTGAATACAAAATTTACTCAAATTATAAAGATGTGTTCGATATGTCATTTTTACAAATAAAATGATCCAATTTAACGGTATCGGCTTATTTATCAAATGTCACGGACAGTTGTTGTGTCATTTGTATTATTAATAGAGAAAACAACAATAAAATAAAAAATGACTAATTTCTCATTGAATTTTGTTTTGTAATAATTATAAAATGTTATAAATTATTATCTATTAAATAATCTAATTAATATTTATAGGATTATCGTTTAGTATTTAAAATTATTTATTAATTATTATTCTAAGTTTTAAATGATAATGAACAAATAATTTGTTTTTTGTGTTTATTTAAATTGTTTTATTTTATTTTTTATTTTTGTTCTAAGTGGGTGGATTTTCTATTTGTGAAATCATCTCTAAAATTTGACAAAAATTATAAATTACTTTAGTTTAATTAGTAACTTAAAAATAATACAAAAGAAACATAAAAAAAAAATAAAATTATTATGCATTCACCAAATTTGGGTAATCCTAGTACAAATAATGATCCAATGGAAACAGAAACTTCACCTATAACATCCGGAACAAGAGTTAGAATATTTAAACGATTTGGTGCTCTAATGGGTAATTCGAATCAAAGAATAAATCGAAATATTGCACCTATTGATGGATATGTTGAATTTGGTATTTCTGATTCGGATCGTCTATCAAATGGACGAACATTGGGTACATTTGCTGGTGTTTTCAGTCCAGTTGCATTGTCTATGTTTAGTGCATTATTATTTATTCGTGTTGGTAAGTATTTTTATATTATGTTTTTTTTTTTTTTTTTTTTTATAATATTTGAGATATGTACAATTAAATGATTGTAACTGTAGTAAAGTGAAGAAGTGAAATTTTTCGCAGAGGACATACCTACTGTAAGGGATACTATAATGAAAACTCGTTCTGTACATGACGTTAATTTATTGATATGTTTTATAAATTCAAACATATCAGAATGAAATGCGCTATCACCACAAATAGCATATTCAATTCAATAAATTAATAATTTGATGGACACAGTCTACATTCTGCTGTAATATCAAAAGACTATTAAAATTGAATTTTGTTTACTTCTACAAGTACTTATTTACATTTATTCAATCAGTTTCTTCTGCACCATAATGTTTTTCCCATTACAGCAATAAATATTGCACAATTTAATAACCATGATTCAATTAGTTCAAATACTAGGGAACATTTATGTATATAACTACGAATAGCAGTGATTTTATCAAATAAATATCTTCTCAAGATTATTTAAAAATTACTTTTTTTTTGGTTTTTTTTAGGTTTTCTTGTAGGAAATGCTGGACTATATACCGTTTTATTTCAATTTTTAATTGCATATGGAATATTATTATTTACTGTTGCTTCAGTTTGTGCAATTTCAACTAATGGTGCTGTTGAAGGTGGTGGCGTTTATTGTATCCTTTTAATAAAGAAAAAAAAAGAAAAAAAGAAACTATCTTTTGTTTCTAAAAAAAAAATAAAAACCAAAAAAAAAAAACAATGTTTACAAAATTATTATCCTTAATATTTAATTTCAAATTACCTACTCATAATTTATAGTTATGATAAGTCGAACACTTGGTCCAGAATTTGGTGGTTCAATTGGTACATTATTCTTTTTGGCAAATGTTGTTGGCAGTGCATTGGCAATATCTGGTTGTGCTGAAGGTATTGTTGAAAATCTTGGTCCAACTGGTTATTATGGTGGTGTAGATGGTATTATACCAGATGGAAGGTGGTGGCGTTTTTTATATTGTACATGTGTTAATACATTAATGTTAATTGTATGCTTAGTTGGTGCATCTATGTTTGCAAAAACATCTGTTATTATATTAGGAATTGTTATCGTTTGTTTATTTTCAACGTACATAAGTTTTTTAACACAAGGACCAATGGAGGTAATAATATAATATTAATATAATGAAAAAAAAAAATTAAATTTTTTTCTTTTATTAGATTCCAATACCAGAAGAAAATCAATTGGTTCAAAATAAAACATTTCATGCATCTGGAAATTATACCGGTTTAAATATGATAACATTTAATGAAAATTTACATTGGAATTATGGTCAAGATTATTCATCGGGTGGTACAGACGTAAATTTTGCAATTGTTTTTGGTGTTTTATTTTCGGGTGTAACTGGTATTATGGCCGGTGCAAATATGTCTGGTGAATTAAAAAATCCATCAAAATCAATACCAATTGGTACATTGTCAGCTGTTTTATTCACCTTTTGTTGTTATATTCTATTATCATTTTTAATTGGTGCAACAACAACAAGTTTCCTATTACGAAATAATTTTCTATTTTTAATGCCAATTAATATATGGCCAATGTTTGTTGCCGTTGGTATATTAACAGCAACATTTTCAACAGCATTATCAAATTTAATTGGTTCAAGTCGTGTACTCGAAGCACTTGCCAAAGATAATGTGTATGGTTCATTTTTAAATTTCATATCATATGGGACATATAAAGGGAATCCGATAATGGCCGTATTCATAAGTTGGACATTAGTTGAATGTATTTTATTAATTGGTTCATTAAATATTATTGCACAAATAAATTCGGTATTATTTATGTTATCTTATATGGCAACAAATTTAGCATGTTTGGGCATCGAATTAACTGGTGCCCCAAATTTTCGGCCATCATTTAAATATTTTACATGGCATACATGTTTTATCGGTTTAATTGGTACATTAATTATGATGTTTGTGATAAATGCAATTTATGCATCATTAAGTATTATTATGTGTTTAGTATTAGTTATATGTTTGCATATCTTTTCACCGACATCACAAGGTACACAATGGGGTTCAATATCACAAGCATTAATGTTCCATCAGGTTAGAAAATATTTATTAATGTTAGATTCACGTAAAGATCATGTTAAATTTTGGCGACCACAAATGTTATTATTGGTATCCAGTCCCCGTTCATGTTGTCCATTAATTGATTTTGTTAATGATTTGAAAAAGGGTGGCCTATACGTATTGGGACATGTTAAAGTCAATGAAATTTCTGAATATGATGCAAATGTTGATCCAACAATTCAAGAATACAAACAATGGTTATCATTAATTGATCATATGAAAGTAAAAGCATTTGCTGAAATAACAATGGCAAATACGGTACGTGAGGGTGTACAACATTTAATTAGAATATCGGGAATGGGTGCTATGAAACCGAATACAATTGTTTTAGGTTTTTATGATGAGGAAGTGTTGTGGGATTTTTTCGAATCGTAAGTATTTAAGTATAATTTAAATTGAATTAATTGTTTTTTTTTTTGTTTTTTTTTATTTATTTTGTTTATTTATACCATCATAACTGTCAATCATCATATTTTATTATTTTAGGGATAATTCACCATATCAAACAAATGAATTTAATGAAAATGGTTTTCGTATGTTTCCCGTTCGTAAACATGGTGATGCAAAAAAATTTTCACCAGAAGAATATGTGGCAATAATTTGTGATATTTTACGTATGAAAAAAAATATTTGTTTATGTAGACATTTTCATCGTATGGATAAAATTATGATTAATAGAAGTCAACATATAAAATATATTGATGTATGGCCAATAAATGTATTCGATCCAAAGAATGAGAATCCATTTGATGTTGTCTCATTATTTATGTTACAATTGGCTTGTATCATTAATATGTTACCAAGATGGAAAAAATTGCATTTACGTGTATTTTTATGTGAATCTGATGATGTTAATAATAGTTCAAGGTATGTAAAAAAAAAAACAAACAAAAATAACAAAAAACATTATGAAAAGTTATAAAGAAATTGGAACAAAGAGTTTCAAACTACTGTATATATAATATTATTTGATGAAAAGTGTATATATATATATTAGTTTGAATATGATACTTTCAATTTTTACAATCATAAAATCGACATCATTGAATTTACTTTAAAAAAAAAAAAATCGTTAGTAATTTTAGTGTTAATAGTAATCCATATGAAAAACCAGCCGAATATAAATTGGGACAATTATTAAAATTATTACGTATATCGGCAACAATTTATCAAATACCAGAGTGGTCAAGGAATGAAGATTTTATGAGACATAGTATTGTATTGAAACAATTTACAAGAAATTCAGACAATGAAACTGATTTTGTTAATGATGAGAATATAAATCGTTCAAAATTGTATATGCAAAGGTAACAATAACAATAATTAATAAATAAAAAATCTTTTTAATTTTGTAAATTTTTCCGAGAAATATATTTTTTAAAAAAAAATTCATCTCATATACACACAGAGTCAATCAAATAATTCGTGAACGATCTGATGAGACAGCGGTAACATTCATTTATTTAGCAGCACCACCACGTATAGACTCTTCAAATTGGAGTCAAACAAGTTTACGTTACCTAGAATTGTTAACAGAATTAACAGCTGAATTACCGCCAACAATTTTAGTGCATGGTGTTAGTGCAGTAACTTCAACAACTTTATAAATTTTTTATCAATACTATTTTTTGAAAATGGCATGACACAAAGTATTCCGAATTTTATTTTAATTGCATAAATTTTAATTTATTTTTTTTTAATTTTTGACTATATAATTTTTAAGAAAAACAAAAAAAAAAAACCAGAAGAAATTATTAGATGTTATTATTGTATTTAGGAGAAATAGTATTTTATTTTATTTAATTTTTTTTTGTTTAAAATAAGATATATATTTTAAAAGGATATTTATAATCATCACTTATTTACTTTTTAAGTATTTAACAAATTAATAACAAAAAAAAAAAATAAAAACAAACAAATAGATGGTAAAAGGTATTTAAATTTTAAAAAATAATAATAAAAATAGGAAAAATGTATGTTTCATAAACTACCTCAATATATGGTATTGAAATGTGTATGCATCATGAAGGAACTATTAATAAGAATGATATTACTATAGAATGTGTAAAGATTCAATCATTATCATCTAGGCTATTACTCTATGCTACAGTACTCACTCACTTCACTCCATATCCCTTTGGTAATCCGTAATGACGATTCTTCTATCACCCTGATCACTTCAGTGTACTGCCGATCAAATTCTACTTAAAGAATGTGTAAAGATGATTGGAATTCGTTTGGAAATCAATCATACTTTTCACAAAATTCTTATTATCCTACTATTTGAATATTGTCAAAATTGAAATAATCATTCATTCGTAAATTATGTGTCGAATCTCAAATACAAAATTGTTATTGATTGGGTGGTCAGTTTATCACTATTTATCATCCAATTTTTTTTATGTTGTAATGTATAACGTGTTGTGTGACCTTTCAAAAGACATGAAATCCAAATAGAGTATATTCATTATTTTGGTAGTATTAACGATATTTTATGTCATAATTCAAATGTAAAATCACTGATGTTTTACCTATTGTTTGTCTAAATGGAAAATGTAAGTAATTCGTGATAAAATTAATAAATTATTCAATTAATTACTATTTCTAAATGTAATTTGTTTTTTTTTTTTTTCTATACTTTCGATCACATATTTTTTACCTTTACCAAAAAACATTGTGTTTTTCATAAGGTTGTATTTAATCAATTAATTGAAATTTAATTTTACTTTATTTTAATGGAATTCTTTTTACATTCCAATTGTCTCCGCTCATTGTACTATGTATGGTCGTTCGTTATAAATATATATTATATTTAATTTAATTTTAAATTAAAATAAAATTATCTACACTTAGATTAAGAACAATTACATTATAATGTAGTATAATTAAATTAAAATTATATAAAAAACAAGACACTCTAAAAAGAACTAGGAACAAGATGAAAGATTACGACGAATATGAATGTGTATATCATTCCATGAAAATTAACTTATAATCCTATTTATCATAAGAGTTATAATATTAAATGTATGAATTTATAATATTTAATTAAATAGTAAAAAAAATATATTATATATATATATTTTTGTGAAAATAAACTATTTTAGTATAATAAAATAATAATGAACTAAATAAATGTATAATTCAATATTTTGTAGGTGTACTCGTATTTACTTAACCAATTTTTATATAACAAGAATTACACAGAATATAAAATCAAAAGGAAATCGTATGGTAAAAGAGCAAGATAACCACAAGGATACATAAGGGGGATGTAATATACGTTGTTAATTTGATGTACATCCAAAACAAACATATTAGGTTAAATTGTACTATGAAATATGTACATTATGTGGTTAGAGACTATTCATTTAGGTCTATACTTTTCGTTCCGATAATATGCCATAGACTTGATATAAATACTTTGAAATAGAAAAACAACATAATAATATTATATATCAATATCCTATATATTCTTATTAATTTAAATGGCAATCACTGAATTAATAAAATTTATATTAATTAGTATTTTACTTATTACTATTAATTTTAAGTATAAATCTATTTACAATTCAATTGTAATGAATTTTAAAGATTAATTATTTTTTACACAAGTAATTTGTTATCATCAGTTGAATCCATGATTCCAAAAAATACTCTGTACATGTTGAGACACTTATTATCGATTGCTTGATGATCATTGCTTATTCACAACCATTTTTTCTGTATATTTCATTTCGCTGTCACAATCTGATAGTTCTAAGGACATTACAAGAGTTGCTGTTCGAAAGAACAGGCAAAAGTGTTTCGACAATTTTTTGACCGTTATAATATTCGATTCGAATTCGGTACACCGTCATCACTTCCCTGAGTTGAATTCGAAAGTATGTTTAAGTATTTCGCCATTAACAAGTTAATTGAAGCTTGATGATGTTTTGGTCATAGTTGTGCGTGAATGTGCAACATCATTATCGTTTTTACTTTGATGCATGTACACGACATTTCTGCATTTCGACCAATTTACAAATAACATTAATTTCAAGATCAAATAATTTTTAGAAAAATTATTCTCAATTTTCAAAATTATTCTCAATTTTCAAAATTATTCATGATCGTGTCAATGCGGCTTCCGAATCAAAAAAAAAAAAGTGTATTTAATAATTAAACATTACAGTGATACTGGTAGTATTGCAAAACTCTATGGAACCGAGATCTTAAAAAATCTTCAATATCGTCAGAAATAGTTTGAAAAATAAGAACACGAATTGAATGAAATCGACGTCATAGTGTCCAACTCGAGCGTACACCCCCCCATACTGAACAATTCAGTTAAAATCTTACAAGAAACAAAAGTGTGATTTCTGTTGAGAAAATTCATTTCTTCACAGTGTTTTTCAGAAAGCTAAGGTATTTAACTTATATTGAATGAATTTTTCTATGCTTTTCTAATTGTGTTTCATTTGTAAAACGTTTATCACATATTTTACATTCATGTTTGTCATGGTGTTCTAAAATGTGTTCCCTTAAATGTATTTGATTCGTAAATCCTTGTTGTCCACAAGTTTTACATTGAAAATGTTCATCATTTTGATGTCTTTTCAAATGAATTTGTAAACAATTTGATTGAGAAAAGCCTGAAAAAGTAAAAATTATAACATAATATGAACATTACAGTATTATACTAAGCTGTAATTAATATTCAGAGGAATTTTCTAACATTTATTTCTGTTCAAATTACCATAGAATATATAGAAGGGGATGGTAGACTAATTTCTACGCAATTATTTAGTTGAACGTAGGATTATTACAGCATAAAACTGCATAGAAATATTTATAATTGAAGAAGAGTGTATATCCATTGAATCATTATAATTACAAAGTGAAATTAATCAATAATGGGATAACGAATGAAGCTATCGACTAACATCTAGAAAAGTTACTCAATCCCATTTTTTATCTATATTTCAACATCACTGGTAATTCATGATTTTGATCAATCAAAGATGGTATAACCATGATGTATTTATCGAATTGGTAAAACCTACGTACATATATTCATCGGAATGCAATCATTTAATTGTCATTCAAACAAAAAATTATTTATATTATACAACACATAACTTGTACTTACTTTTTTTACATATATCACAACCATATGGTCTTTCTCCAGTATGTGTTCTCATATGTACAATTAATGTTGATGATCCATTAAAACCTTTACTAAACAAAGTGGTTAAAATTAATATTGGACAAAAAAAAAAAAAAAATGGAAAAAAAAATCAAAAACACCCACCCTTTTGACACAATTTACAAACATGTGTCTTCTCACCACTATGTGTTCGCATATGTTTTGTCAATTCATTCGATTGACAAAATGCCTTCTGACAAATTGGACAAACATAAGGTTTTTCACCAGTGTGTATACGACAATGTGCAATTAAATTACTTGATGTTGAAAAACCTTTATTACAAAATTCACATATATGAGGTCGTTCGCCTACAAAAAAAAAAAAAAAACGCGGCATACACCCATCCACTCCATTAACATATATTTATTAACACATAGATTTTAATTAATAATATAAATTACCAGTATGTGTACGTATATGTTTTTCTAAATCTTGTTGTTGTCTACATTTTCGATCACACATTGTACATTGATACGGTCTTTCATTATTATGTACTCGCATATGTACTTTATAATTACCACTATGTATAAATCCTGGAATATATTTTTAATAAATTATTGATTTGTATCTGGCAATTTACAATCCTCTACTTTTGTTATACCACACCTTTGTTACATATTTTACATTTAAATGGTAAATCTTTTACATGCACTTTCATGTGCCTTGATAATTTTACCGGTGTTAAAAATAATTTACCACATATTTCACATGTTTTATTTATATCTAATTTTAATTTTATATCCAATTGTTTATTACAATTTCCATCTTTTGTATTGAGTAATTGTTTCATTGGTCGACATTTATCATTATTTTCATGTTGTTGATTCAGTGAATTCAATGGTCCCAATAATGTATTATGATGTATATGATTATTATTTATTGTTTGTAAGGGTATTGAAGATGATGGTACTGAAAAATTGATTTTTAAATTAAAATCAATATATGTTTTAATATTTAATATTATATAAATAAGAATTTACGTGTACTAAGTTGTTGTTCTAATGATGGTAATAAATGATTTGGTGGTGTTACTGTTGGCGTTGGCGGTGACAGTGATGGTGGTGGTGATGGTGGTGGTGGTGGTGATGATGGTGGTGGTGGTGGTTGTGGTAGTTGTTGTGTTGGCCCTGATGTTGATGGTACCATTTGTATATATGATTGAAATTGTACTACAGCCGCAGCAGATGTTGGATGCATTGCATAACAATTTGATATTTGCTGTATAGAAGAAGAAGACCCCAATGGATTATTATATGCATTTAATTGTGTATGAATTTGTTGTGATAAATTTGAATCATATTTTATAGAATCTTGATGATTTGTATCAATATTGGGTGTACATTCTAAATAAATATAATTATTCTGTTGAATTGTTTGCTGTTGTTGGTGATGTTGTTGATTAATTAATTGCGATACTTGATGATGATTTAGTTGCTGGTGTAATTGATGGTTATGTAATTGTTGTAATTGATGTTGTTGATTATCCTGATCTTGATCCTGTTGTTGTTGTTGTTGTTGTTGTTGTTGCTGCTGCAGCTGTTTTTGATGATGCTCATCTTGTTCCTGTTGCATTTGTTGGTCATTACTTATCTTTTCAAAAATTATAGAAATACAATAAAATTAAATACATATTTCGATATTTATATATATTACAAGAAATGTTTACCTGTTTATCAACTATTTTTTCTTCCATTCTCAGTAAATATTGACGAAGTCTGACATCAGATTTTTCACATAATTTTTTAAATTGAAAAGTTATATGTAATTTTGATAAACATTTTGTACATATTTGTGATGGTAACTTATCATTTTGCCATACCTGAAATAATACAAAAAACCGACAAGTTTTATATAAAAAAAAAAAGCCAAAATAATAATTTTAATTTATAAATACTTGAATTGATGCACAGGACATTAATTTTTTTGAGATATGAACTTTAAAAATGGACATTAGTTTTCCCTCGAGACAACATACACGACATATTTTTGTAAATTCTAATAATTCTTCTGTCATTGTTTTCAATAAAATTTTGTATATTTTAATTGAATATTTTAATAATAAAAAATTTTGATTTAAAATCACTAAATCAATTATAAATATATTAACTAACAAATGTCAAATTTACTGTGTCTGACACCGCCAAGACAATATGTTGCCATGTCTCTGTTATGTCTACTTTGCAATCTCGTGGAACTTGTATGGTTGTGGATACTATTTTCAGCTAAATAAATTTGGCATTGTCGCAGCCGGTAAAGTTAAATCAAATGTCAACAATAAAACTTCAATTTGTCTGACAGAAGATTGTTGAAAATAATGTGAAAATGTTTTATAATTTTTTAATAAATTGAATTTTAAGAAAATATTGTATAGTTTATTACAATAATTAAAAAAAACTACAGTCGGTAAGATAATTAATAATTATTTCTACCATATATCATAGTATAGTTGTATATATTTCTAACCCTTTGTGTTTAATACGAACTAAAAACGTTTATGTTTACAATTATTTTCCTATTCAAAACAAAAATTTATCAAAAAAATAAAATTAAATTACATTTAACTCATCAGGTGCAACTGCAGCAGTTTCACAATTGCCAATTATGGCCAATGATAAAATCAAAAGACGTTCACGTTCAAAGGAACGCAATGATTATGGTGGTGGCGGTGGCAGTAGTGGTGGTGGTGGTAGCAGAGCAAATGAAAAAGATAGGAACAGAGATCGAGATCAATATCGTCGTCGAAGATCCAGATCTAAGGAAAAGGAATCTGGTATGATGAGAGATAAAGATCGAAATGATGGTCATACAAGAGATCGTAGATCAAGATCAAAAGAACGCAATAGAAATGAATCAAAATCATTTAGAAAATCGCCATCACCAAATCATAATTTATCAACAGCATCATCATCTTCTAATGCAAATAACACAACGAATAAAGATAAAGATATGAAAATAATAAAAAATTTAATTATCAAAAATGAAATAAAGAATGAGAGGCAATTGCAAAAGAAACCGGAACCATTATCATTAGAGGAATTATTGGACAAGAAAAAAGCAGAAGAGGCTGCCCGCAGTAAACCTGTATTTATAACAAAAGAACAAAGAGCTGCTGAAGCATTAAAACGTCGTCAAGATGAAGTGGCCGCAATACGAGCCGCACAATCATCTACACCAAAATTTGGCGATGTTCCTGTTGCCCAATTGTTGAATAAAGAACGACGTGATCGTGAACGTGAAGATAAATTTGAAAGACGTGAACGTGAACGTGCCAGATATCAACGTGAACGTGAAAAAGAAGCTGGCGATAAAGACGATAAGGATAAAGATAATAATAGTGGTGGTCCTAGTGGCGGTGGTGGAGGTGGCGGTGGTGGTGGTGGTGGTGGGGGTGGTGGTGGTAATAATAATAGTGGTGGCGGTGGTGCATCAGGTGGTGGTAAACGTTCTGAATTAGAACTCAGTGTTAAAGACAAAGAAAAAGAATTGGAAGCGATACGTGAACGTTACCTTGGTATAATTAAGAAAAAACGACGTGTACGCCGTTTAAATGATAGGAAATTTGTTTTCGATTGGGACACATCTGAAGACACATCAGTTGATTATAATAATTTATATAAAGAAAGGCATCATGTACAATTTTTTGGACGTGGTAACATTGCCGGTATTGATATTAAAGAGCAAAAGAAAAAACAAAGTCATTTTTATGGTGATTTATTGGAAAAACGACGTACCGAAGCCGAAAAGGAGCAGGAAAAAGTCCGTTTAAAAAAGGTAAAACGTAAAGAGGACAAACAAAAATGGGATGATCGTCATTGGTCTGAAAAAGATTTGGACGAGATGACCGAACGTGATTGGCGTATTTTTCGTGAAGATTATAATATAACAATAAAAGGTGGTAAAATACCGAATCCAATACGAAATTGGGTGGAATCCGGTTTTCCCAAGGAATTATTGGAAATTATTGAAAAAGTTGGCTATAAAGAACCGACGCCAATTCAACGGCAAGCAATTTCAATTGGTTTACAAAATCGTGATATTATTGGTGTTGCCGAAACTGGTTCTGGTAAAACATTAGCATTTCTTATACCATTATTGGCATGGATTCAATCGTTACCGAAAATTGAACGTCTCGAAGATGCTGATCAAGGTCCGTATGCTATAATATTGGCGCCAACACGTGAATTGGCCCAACAAATTGAAGAGGAAACAA
The DNA here is from genome assembly GCA_027564355.1 of Penthetria funebris. NCBI lineage: Eukaryota > Metazoa > Arthropoda > Insecta > Diptera > Pleciidae > Penthetria > Penthetria funebris. The sequence goes on from JANSTX010019939.1 coordinate 14,339, forward strand.
ATAAATTTGGTACACCATTGGGTATACGTACGGTTGTCGTTGTCGGCGGTCTATCCCGAGAAGAACAAGGTTTTCGCTTACGTCTTGGTTGTGAAATTGTTATTGCAACACCGGGTCGTCTTATCGATGTTCTGGAAAATCGTTATTTAGTATTAAATCAATGTACATACATTGTATTGGATGAAGCCGATCGTATGATTGATATGGGTTTTGAACCAGATGTACAAAAAATTCTGGAATTTATGCCGGTAACAAATTTAAAACCGGACACAGAGGAGGCTGAAGATGCGGCAAAATTAATGGAAAATTTCTATTCGAAAAAGAAGTATCGTCAAACTGTTATGTTTACGGCAACAATGCCAGCGGCTGTTGAACGTTTGGCCAGAACATATTTAAGGCGACCGGCCACTGTTTATATTGGTTCAATTGGTAAACCAACTGAACGTACCGAACAAATTGTCTATATGATGGGTGAAAATGATAAGCGTAAAAAACTTATTGAAATTTTGTCACGCGGTGTTGAGCCACCAATTATATTGTTTGTAAATCAGAAAAAGGGTGCCGATGTTTTGGCTAAAGGTTTAGAGAAATTAGGTTATAATGCATGTACATTGCATGGTGGTAAGGGTCAGGAACAACGTGAATATGCGTTGGCATCATTAAAAGGTGGTGCTAAAGATATATTGGTTGCAACAGATGTTGCCGGTCGTGGTATTGACATAAAAGATGTATCAATGGTACTCAATTATGATATGGCAAAATCAATTGAAGATTATACACATCGTATTGGACGTACGGGTCGGGCCGGTAAAACTGGTATTGCCATTTCATTTGTTACAAAAGATGATAGTCATTTGTTTTATGATTTAAAACAATGTATATTAAATAGTCCGGTTTCGGTGTGTCCACCGGAATTGATGAATCATCCGGAAGCACAACATAAACCGGGTACGGTTGTTACGAAAAAAAGGCGAGAAGAGAAAATATTTGCATAAGAGAATTTTTTTTGTATTGAGAATTTTATTTTAAATAAATTAATTGTAGAAGAATATTTTTTTTTTAAATATATTTTGATATTTTTTTTTGTGTTACAACGATTTACGTTTAGTAACGAATTTTACTTGTAGTGAAGTAGTGAACAATTTTACCTCTATTGAAGAACCTTAGTTGTTCTTGTGAAGTTACTTACTTCTAATGATGAACCTTGCTTCTGGTGCAGAATTTAATTGAATGATACATTCAGAAAATTTAAAAAAAGAAACATTAAAAACACTATGGACATTGACATCAAAATGAGGTACAGCATTTAATATGAATTATTATATTGTTGGTACCTATTTCGTCCTTAAAATTTAAAAAATAAATAAATATATAATATACAATACAATTAAGTTCTATAATAAGACTGAAAATAGTGAATATCAGAAGACAATATAAATTATATATAAAGTAATTAAATAATGAGTGCTACAGTACAAGTCTTAAATAAGATAATCTTATAAATACACAAGTTTAGTGCACATTGTGGGTTCGTCAGTCCTGAACATTTTCGACATATATGGAATGTTAATGGTTTACACATAAGTGCATTAAGAAATGGATAATAATAATTCAGAAAATTAGTAATTTTTTCAGGATTTTGTACAACATAGAATCAGGTCCCATAGAATTCATGTTTCAAATAAAAAATTTAATAACTTATCCTTCTGAATTAAAATATTATATTACTGTCGACCTATGCAGTATTTGTGCGATAAATGTCTTGATGATGACTTGTTATATCAATTTGGACGCTCTGCTTATATTGAACATGTAAATAATATAATGAAGATTTCTATCGTTTGTCGTGGATACTATCTTAGTGTACTTATATGATTTTTTTTATATTTTTTTATTAATATAACATTTTAATAATATTAATTAATTTTATATACATAAATAATACATAGAACAG
>JANSTX010019950.1:0-16289 GCA_027564355.1 Penthetria funebris
TTATGTTTTGATCCGATAAACAATTGCCAGGGCCTACAATAATTGGCGATGCCAATTGTATTTCTCTCGTTTTTTATTGAATTACTTTTAGATGAATTCTATTTAATTTTACTGAAGAAACAATAAAATACTTTTTGTTTATGGTGCATTAATTTTATAAAAAAATATAGAAAATCATTGTGAAAATGTACATTTAAAAATAGTTTTTTTCTCATGGTTTTACAATCAAAAGTAAACAAAGAAAAACCCAATAAAATTTTAAAAAATATTTATTTTTTACATTTTTAAGCATCAGCATTAATAATTTGACAATACACTTAAATCATATTATTATATTAATTGATATGCTGCCTTTATATGTAGCCTGCTTATATCAATTATCATCGAAAGAAATTTCATCATTTATGTAATTGATATTTGTTACTACAAAAATGTAATTTGGGAGTTCCCAAGTTTAAATGTCTAAAGTCAGTATCAGTGGGGACAAGTGATGATGCTAATGAAACTTTTTTTATTATAAACAATAACCAATTAAGAGTCATCATGATCTTTACACGACATAGGCGCATAAAACGCGTGGAGTGACCAGCGAACCAAAACAACTATAAATTGATATTTCCGGATCAAAAATATGGAATTAATTGTAGTAATTTTGGTTTAAACCTTCGAAAATCTATGAAATATACCAATATTTTTCATCAGAAACAAAAATTACAATGTCTCGTAAATCGTTGGAGGTAGAGACATGTTGTAAACCGTAAAATACGTACTAATGCCTACTATATTTTATACACATATGCCAAATACTCGTGATATTATTCAGATTTCTGCATCGCTTTCAATTCCCAAAGATGCGCTACGATTTTCTACATATTTCATTCGCAGACACGAAAACTCTATATATAACTGTTCCCGAGATATTTGCAATTTAAATAAAATATATCTTCTGAAGATTATGATGTCCTGATACAAATCCACAAACCTATGAAATGTACCAACATTTTTCATCAGAAACAAAAATTACAATGTCTCGTAAACGATTGGAGATAGGAACATGCCGTAAACGGTAAAATAAGTATTAATGCCTACTACATTTTATGCCAAATATTCAACTATTCAGAATTTAAAAATCCTCATAAAATATTAATTTATAGTTCACAACATCAATAACAGAAATGAAAATATTCATAATAAATTGTATTTCATCCCTTAAATTTTTCTTGCTAGACAATAAATTTATTTCCTTTTCGTACGTATATCAATTTAAAATTTTAAATCTAATCTACTGAAAGATAAGTAATATGTAAATTAGTGGTTTTTACGTACTTGATATCATAGAGTGATATACTTAAGTAAAAACGACCTACCTTTCTATGAATTTTAACATAAATGAAACTTGTAAAATGATTTAAACCAAAAAAACCCAAATAAAGTTTATATTTTATTTATTGAAGGAAGACAGGTGATGAGGTAAAGTACATAACTATTCAGTTGAAATTTTATTTATTTTACATACTATTATGATACATTTTATGCATTGTTGATGACTGAAGTGAGCGACTACCCGCATTGTCACACGCAACTCGATCATGGCATACGGACAGTAAATGTTGTATAATCGGAACTGAAAAGATGGTGTTAATGTGGTCACGATGCAAAATTTAGTGAGACCATAATCGGCTGTTTATTTTACGATATAAAATAAACAAATGGTTATGTCGAGTATTTAGAAGGAATAGGAAAATATTGGAAATAATTCGTAATACTCGCTTGCAGGTGCAACGTTTCAAATGTTTGTATTGTAATCCAAGGTTCCTATGTTTGTATTGTAATCCAAGGTCCCTATTACATATGTTTTATATATAATGACAATATTATTGGATTAAAACATTTCTTAGAGCAATGCGAGAAATCAAGACTTCTTGTTATATTTTTAGTTCCATCATCAAATATGTTGTATACAACTGGGCGAAGAGAAATGTCTTGTGTCAGAGAAGTATACATTCTAATTCCGTTTCGGACACCCTGTCACATTTTAAGCATATATTCTAATCAGGCCTGGTAAGAAATGTAAATTCATAATTGCACCAGAATTTAATTCTTAATATAGCAGACAGAAATCTTATAAAATATGCCATTCTTTATAATAATTAATCATGATTATGTGCTCCTAACCATGACTAATTATCAAATAATCGTATATTTCATTTGTGTTACTAAAAAGAACATAAAAGTAAAATTTTGACATAAGTATCAGGTATTCATAAATTGACGAACATACTATCTATTCAAAATAAACATAAGTCTCACAGGCGAAAAACTTAAAGAAAGCACATGTTTTCATGAACGAAAAACACGTGGTTAACCTATATTTTGTAAACTTAATGAACTTGTTTAGCTTCAGAATAATTGTATTGATTTATGAACACCTGATAATTTAGACACATGTTGAGTTCGTTTAAAGTAGCAATTATTTCCCTCAATGCAGTTTAACATAGTTTTTAGTTGTGATTCGTAGTACAACTAGGTTTTCTTAACAGAAATTGAGTTGTAAACTCCTCTTAACTGAACTAAAGACAGATTTGCATAATTGGATATATTAATATGATAGTAATGATTAATAAATATTAATAACAGAATTTATAGACAGTTGATCTTCTCATTAAAAAAAAACATTAATGATCAATCACAATTCGAGTGAAAAACTTGTGTATACCAACCAGTTTTATTAACTAGTTTCATATAATGACTGTATGTTAAATAAAACGTTTAGATATACAAAAATAAAAATAATAATGTGAGTTTTATTTTAATTATAAATATATTTTCCGAAACAGGCAAGATCATAGTGGAATCAGCTTCATATATTCCATAATATAAAATGGCTGATAAGATACGATATTTATGAGCAAACTAATTTTTATCACAACGTCATAATTCATCTTAAATATTACTCAATAATTTATAATTTATTTTATGAAAATTTAAATTTCATTTCCTTGTTTGTATAACACGAACAAGTCTAAATTAAGTGCAAACAAAAGCTCTGAAAAAGAATGCAAAAATGTTGTAAGATCAGTTTAAATTTTCGTGTCAATATGTAGTCGTTGCATTTGACGACACATTGACTACGAAAATTTAAACTGATCTTATACAACATTCATCTATTATGATGTTTTGTTTTTATTGTTGTGTAGTATATTCAATCTTGAACCACAAGCTCTTCGACAAAACGGTATATTGATCTATTCTCAATTTTCTCGGTGAATCCCAGGATTCACATACGTGTTTTATGGATCTATAATTAACCACTAGTCTGTCAACTATCTACTTCCCCACGCAGCCTGAATGCTCGGTAATTGAAAATTAATGACACCCAATTATTATATCTCAGCTGCTGAGCTTGTAGACCTTGAGATTCTATTAGCAATCTGAATGAACATTAGTTTTTAAATTTCTATGCCTAATTTTACGATTAATTATATTTCGAACTGGAAAATTGTATAGCATACTGAGAGCTACATTTAACTAAAACCTTGGGTCTTGCTCCATTACCACTTCTAGTTTTCGATCTTCTTTCAGGTATTTCTACACTGAATTTATTTCCTGCATCTGTATATAATATACAGATTGTATCTGATCATATATCATCATATATCAGGAATAATAGACTGCTTTTGTATTCTTCTTAACTAAGTTAAATATGTCTCACTCAATATAATTACGTAGTCCATGATCATTTTTTGCAACCTGTATACTCTCTTAATGTTAAGTGTTGTTTCTAATGATGCTATACGACTGAAAAAGCGAGTATTCACGATATGCTTATTAAACTTTGACCTATATTTTAAAATTTGATAAAATGACAGTTATAATTTGTAACACCTCTTACTTTGGCACAAAAGATTAGCGAAACCAGTTTATATTGAGGTCCTAAATATGAGAAGTGGGATTGCGTCACTCAGGCATCAGAGTGACGCATGCCAATAAATATTGTTAGACAAGTATCTGCATGTCACCTAGAGGAATTATATTATACCATGATTAAAAAATGTAAATTCTTAAATTTTTTGGTATTTTTGAAGTGTGACTCCAATAACCATTTCGCCCGGTAATTCTTGCGAAATGTAAGATTATTGATGCGATTTATTGTCATTGTGACGAATGGAATGACTCAATAACATCTAGGTGATTTAACCCATCTTTACGTTCATGTGGTCCATGTGGTATGTCAATGTCTAGTATGGATTCAAGGTTAAAAATTAAGTACCTATCATGTTAATCAACTTGGTGGAAAATATCTTAATATCTCAAATGTTTTAAAATATCTCAATATCTCAAATGCAACAACTCTATTGAATTATTCAGATATAAAACATAGCAACTAAAATTGATTCTGCATTTAGCCTTCAAAAATCACAATTACATAGTAGTTTTCATTGACATTTTATAATATTTGCATATTAGTTACGGCAATTTAACATCATAATGCAGTGCCGTCCTATGCATCCAGGTGGTGAAAGGCTGATACGATGAAAAATTGAAGTTAGCATTGCCTGAAATTTGGCTCGCAAACCGGCCATACCAAAACCGGTTAACCGGTTTTTTATTTGACATCAAACCCGGTTTATTTGTTTAAAAAAACTGTATTCCGCTTTTTTTTACAACCGCCTTATTGAAACCTATTCTTTATTTTCTATCTAATCTAGTCGAATTATTAGATAAACGTGACGAAATGTCAATTTGAGTAATGTATCATATATTGTTGTGATAATCTGAAACAATAAACATGGTGGAATTATCTCTGCATTAAGTTAATTTTGCTATACTAATGCTATACATTTAGTTGTCTTTGGAAGTTTTTTATAGTAGGAACACATCTATCGAAGAAGATGTGGAATCAGAATCAGAAAGTAATTACACTAATGACAAGCAAGATAATAGCAATGTTGATGATACTAAAACTTACATTTCCAGTTCTACTGAAGAATTATGTATGAAAACTCCGATTTTTAACTTATTAAAACTGTGCTCTTTGAGACACGAAAAATAGTAAAACTTTTTAGAAAGTCACCCAAATGAAATATATTTTTTGGTAATAAATATGATTTAACCAATTTTGTTGTTTTTTTCGGTTAACCGGTTTCGGTTCGGTTTCCTCATCATGAAAAACCGAAAACCGGTTTTTTTTAACAAAATCGATTTTTTGCGAACCCTAATGGTGACTGCTATGATTGTAATTTGGTTACGAATATCAATAATGACTACTCTGGTAGTGAACTTCAATCAAGGGACAATCTTAAATCAACAATGAACAAATTGAGAAAATTTCTCAAGCATTATGTCAATTGGTTCGAGAAATCTGAGAGAACATCAAAGTATCATCTATTGGGTATAGTATCATTGACATCATCACTATTTTTTTGGCAATGTGATTGTCTTTCATTGAAATCGTCGTGAACATTTAAGGTATACATAATTCTAGGTCCCACAAACTTCCCATATATAAACTTTATCATGAATAACCATAATCAATATATCTTTTTCGCCATATACTAGCATGCCAATAGAATTCTGAATGCCCATTTGACATTGTGATACGTTTTTATAATTATCAACTACGTTTGCTAATAAATATTATAAATTATGGCATTACATGAACATTATGTCAGCATTTTTTTTGCTCTGTAATTACAAAGATGTAGAAGTGAAGACTAAACATATATTTGAAAGAATTCCAGAAATATCGTTTATTATATTATGATATATTGTGATAAAATTATGATCACATTTACATAAATAGTCAATATGCCAGTACTCAAATCTATTAGTTAACAATTTCTGATAATTTTATTAATAAACATTTTGAACAAACTAAATAAAAATTAAAGTAAATATAAAATACGAGTATTTTTTTGAATAACTAACAATTGCATTTGTTTAAGTAAACTAGAGAAGAGGTGTAAAAAATATAGATTTTGGAAAATTATATTTAAGTCATCATCATATCATCTTAACTTCATGTTAATCTAATAAGCATGTAAGGATGTAACATGAAACGTGAACTCAAATGAAATTTACCAACAGTTTACATTTAAATATTTCAGTATAGTGGTGAATAAACCCCCAGCTGCCTAGTTTGTTGTTGAGATGTGTTTTCGCAACCAGTCGACAAATATGGACATTAACACTTTCTTTTTAGTGACAAATATCATGATAACCGAAGAGAAGTGAAGTTGCAGTTTTTGCTTGTAAAATGATGAACTAAACCTTTTGCCAAGCACTTCCATCACACTTACTTCAATTCAATTCCACAAAAAGCAGATCTTATGGTTAAAGATTGACGATATTAACATACATATTTCTGTAACAATGCAGTTACTGCAGTTTTCCCATACAATGTTAATACAATAATGTAGGGTATCATAGACATTAAATAATCTACAAACTACTAATTATATAATTTGACGTAAAATTAAATTATACATGAGTACGAGTACTTATTTATGTACATACATTGTGTTATTTATTGATGATGTGTTATTTATTTTACAATATTTCTCAGATTTCTCTGTATACTTTGTTAGCTTGAGAATTTCAATAGTCAATATATTAACAAGTGTTACATTTTATTATCAAAATATATGACGTTTTTTTTTTGAAGTTTAGTTTGTTAGAAAATATAGTTAGATTCAGCTTCATGAATACATATGGATTTAAATTGATAATTTTTATGGGATCTATTGGACACACAGTTAGTACCTTAATTCTAAATAGTTGCATATAGTTTAGATTAAAATGGTAAGCGGTGTTAAATGGAGGGTTACTGAAGCCTTACCTCCTTGTAAAGTCAATGGTAATTCGATTACGATATACGTCAACTGCGCCAACTACTGGGATTTGAACTTGACTATGATTATTGATACCACTAATGCATTTGGACACTTTGTACTCTTTCTAGTTTTAGTTAGTTAGTTTGAACATATATGACATTTTATTTAATATAATTAAAATATAAATAAAAATGTTAATATTACCACAAATTTTTTTACATAAATTCCTCTAACCTTATTGTGGTCTGTTAAAATTAGGAGGTGCAAACAAAACGATCAAGAGGAAGATCTACATCTACAGGAATATTTTTGAATACTGAAATTGTATCGGAGTCGCTAAATTTGCTAACCAACATGCAAAGCAGCAGAGTTTTGGCGACTATAAACCAATATTTGAAAAAAATATTTATTTAAGGGTATTGTGTTAAATGTGTAAAGGATGAAAGTCAAATATTGTTACTTATATATGGGCACTAGTGCGATGACTGGTTTGAAAAATATTAATTAGTAATCTGTGTACACCGGTAAAGGTGATTTGAATCAGAATTGTGAGTTTATCGTGAATATGTGTACCGATCACAATCTGGTTTGTCGAGTTGTTGAAATAATATCTCATATTTAAACAAAAATTTTAAGATAGACTTAATTCTATATAATGTCCATAATTCTTAAAAGCTAATTTACAAACATGATCCGTGTTGTTTATTAGATTTAAATTCCGTTGTTAAGATGTAATGTATTTTACCACACAGTGGTAACTGTTCTAACTACTCTAAATACACTAAACTGATGTTGCTTAACATATAACATTGATTGACAAGTTGGTGAAAAGTTCTTAGTTTCATTTAGGAAGTAATTGTTTAGTTATGATGCTTGACATCTATTAGTGCTAAGATATGCTATTAACCGTAAAATTATCAAACATAACAATTCGATGGATCTATAGAATTTGAGTAAATAATATATAGTAGACGCAACTGAACAGACAATTTGGTAAAAGAACATGAATAGAATAATTAGATTAGGTGGAAGAGCATCGACGTTTTAGCAGTAGCATTGCACTTTTCAAGAAATATAAGATAATAACTAACTGTTTGTCAGTTCTGTTTTGGTATGGCAGATGTAATTCTTCAACAAATTGAAAATTTTTAATAAAAAAACTATATGTACCTTATTTTTGGAGATTTGGATAATGCATTTAACTTTGACAGAGATTGATGTATCTTTGATACATGCATAATATGTACCATGACTAACTGCATCTTTCGTCCTAAGACAGCTTAGCTGTCACTCGAAAATACGTTTTAGCGATTCTGGTTACCTAATACAAATCTCATGAAGATTGATAAAATTATTAAGTTATAAAAAAGGGAGTTTTACACAATTTTGAATTTCTGTATCAGAAAAGACTATAACTTTGTCAGTTTTAGAGATATGTTGCCAGTTAATCGACTGGACGGAATGAAATATGAGAGTTGGCCCTTCTTTTGATTGCAAACATTTCGCAAATGATTGTTAAATACATTGAGATGGAGAACGAGAAGCTAGTACATTTTTAGTGAGATGTTAACAGAATTGAAATTGCCTGATCCGAAATTGTAACGGTTATTCATTTATGTCCCACATGGATAGCTCAGCTATAATTTTTTTAATGCAAAGATTTATATATACGAGTATGAATTTTAAAAAATATTATAATTTTTTTGATATACAGGAATTCAAAATGTTTCAAATATTTGCTATTTTCAATGCCACTTTTTGGTCTATCTGCGGTCTAACCATTGTAATCAACCGTGTCTATAACTAATTATTATTGCAAACTTAATTATATTATATTAAAATGCTTAGTTGTAACAACAACTACACTATAAACAAGTATTTAAATATGTACGAGTGCGGATTGATAATGAAGGTACAAATTAAACAAGGAATCAGTTTTTTTATCAATTTAGTTTTCAACATAATTGGATTGGTTGAAATCTGTAAAATATGTGCTTGTTGCGTCCATGATAATAAAGCATTTTTTTCCTTCCAAAGACTATAACCATTCCTGCCGAATGGAATCGTTTTTGCCTTATTTGGTTCGCTTCCAGTCATACATTCATGTTCCACCAATAGTGAGCGATCGGTGTAAAATGCTTTCGAATTACATGTACACAGGTTGAAACAAGGTCACACTAATGCAAATTTGATCGATCTTTCTTATGCAAATGAAGAAATGAAGAAAGATGTTATGTAGACGATCGTATTAAATTTTTAACATAACAGCTATCTCATGCACTTTCACTTTTGCTATCGTTTAACATGACACCATGGATTTTGTCTATATATTTCTTTGGTATATAGTAAAATCTTTTTGACAACCTGTTGTCTGTTGATGGTATTGATGTTGTCTATGTATGACCACAACGAAAGTCAGGCAACCACTTTTGAATTCACTTTATTATAATAAATAAAACAAGAATTGCTTGCTTTCAATTTCTGATCTGCCTGGAATTTTGCCTGAAGACTATTAAAGAATACCCGATGTGAAAAATAATATATTTTCTGATGATAACGGGCATGCTCTTAGATTTTTACCTTCATTATTAATCCGCCCACGCTGTACAACACATATTATGTACTATATGTTATATTACCTGTAAATTAATTTTGAAATAATAAATGCAAAAATAAAAGTAACTACTTAAGTGTACACGTCTAATAAAGTCGATGGTATTGACGATCAATACGATAATCACATATAAATTAAATTAACCAACCGCAGTGAACCAACCAGTACTCTTCATCGTTGTCTTCGTCGATCCTCATCAAGAGAAATAATTTCATATTTATTTTTCTTGGTCTCGGATATGGTATGATGAGGTTCATTGTGTGAGATTTTGAAGACGACCATCACAAACATTTTAGTGAGACAGCTTTTTTTTTCTTTATGATTACGAGTAATATACTCGTGTATAGAATGGGGGATTTTAACATAACATAATATACGTGATTATACTATTGAATATGAAAAAAAAGCTCAAAACCATCACTACTCTCACTATAATATTTGAATTTGTTGAATTTTAATTTCTGATCAACTGTCTTAGTTTTAGTTAAACATTTAGCAACAACGTAATCAACCATATAACATTGTCTTCTATGCATTTCGCATTATTATACGGGATTACACTTAACTTAGTGAAAAATTCAGTGTGTGCATATTTTTTTTTTTTGCAAATTATTCTTTTTTTATTTTTTATCAACCCCCGCATCCCCAATACAGGGTAAAGAAAATTAAATTTTCTTTACAGTGAATACTTAAAGAACAACAATGGACGAAAACAAAATGTTTAAAAAAATTGTTTTTATTATTTTTGTGTTAATTTTGTCTGTAAATTTACAAACAATTAGTGGACAATCAGTGCCAGTATCACCATGTCCAGATATATTTATTTATCGATACGATGGTGATGGAACGGAATGGTATGGTATATTGGAAATACCTAGTCCTGGATTAGGACAAACAATTCGTATAAATATTGATTTATCATTGGGGGCACATCTATCAACGGTAATTTTAAAAATATTGCTTTTCCAAAGATTTAAAATAAAATACTTTGTAGTCAATAGTGGACATTGAGTCATTTACCGGCAACACCTCGTATTTGTATAATTTTTAGCACAATGAAATAAATTTATTTTAAATGATTTAAATTTATAATAAATTAATATACTTTAATAATATATTCAATTTAAATATTGCACAGAAATGAATATTAAATACATAAATTTTGTTACGAACTTGAAATTAAAATATTGAAATAGCAAATATGTTTAGCAATATATTGCAATTTTAATTCATGCTTTAAGAATCATATCCAAAAATATTGTGCCTGTAATAAATTATCATTTATGCAGACCGACCATTCTACTTTTTAATCTGCTTCATCTGCACTATAGTTTGTGTCCTCTGTGTAAATCAATAAACAAGTTTCTATCAGTGTCTGAACTCCACATTGCATGACCATGCCATCATAGTCTATTATTAGTGAATATAATAGGTTAAAATTGCCTCAAATATAGTTGTTTTTAATTTTATGGTCCATTTTAACAGCCAAACATTCATAATCGTAAGTTATTCGTCAACAGTTTCACATAACGCCCAGTATTATTTTGGTGATGCTTTTCAATCCCATAATACTCTAAGTTAGTCAAAATTAGTACATAAAATTCATTCAATTTTGAATATGTAAATTATTTAAATTACACGGTCACTTTGAGTATTACCGTCAATAAATTTATTATCACTAAATCTGCAACCACAAATTTGTGCTTTATTCCATCAGTTTATCATCGGAATATTTTACCAGTATTCGAATGTACGTTTGTCAAAACCCACTCTATGATTTCTGGTCAGCACCTTCACCTCATTCCACATTCTACCATCAAACTATCCATCTTGTGATACGTCAGTGTATGACCAATCCCATTTAATTCGTCTGTTAATCGTATCTATTGCCTCAAGATTAGAACCAGTTTCCATGAACCCTCATTTTATATTATACTTGGTCAAAAATTTCTTAACGTACATCTAAGACATCTATTGACGAAAACTTTGAATTGTGACATAATGAATTGTAACATTTATGGATAGTCCCAGCTGGATACACGAAGACTAAACTGATTCTATCGAATATAAATATTGAAACAACTTTGCTTATTCTTAGCAGTAAGATAAAACGCAGTTTTCACAAATACTCAAGTTATTTTTCTTTGTATTCCGACCAGACTTGTAACAGAATCTTAGACTCGTCAAGCAGCCTTATTTCAACTGGAATCTGAGCAAACTGAATTATAACATTTTGGTAATTGTTATATGGTCGGTTTGGTTACTTGTGTCATCGTCAGCTAAGTAGAATATATTATACCAATAATGACAAGATTTTGATTGTTGTTACCCAATCTGAATTATATCACCCATACCGTTTATACAGATTACAATGATTATATTCAATCAGATAATGATTTAAAGTTGACAAAAGTATTTTTTATTTTATTGCTTAGAAATAAACCAATTCCACTATCATAATCAATGCGGTTGGGTTTTCCATCAAACACAAGAGTTTCACCCCATAAATTATGTCCACTTCGGCAGTGTGAATTACTAATTGGAAAATATAGAATCTATCATAATTATGCATTTGTATATTTGCATATTTTAGTAGAGTGTTACATAAATTCCCAGCTAACTAGTTTGTTGTTAGACATATTTTTTTCTCAACTAGTCGACACACACGACATTAAAACTATCTTTTTAGCCTGGATCACACACCATATTACTGACATATATCGTAATCGACTTACTGGTGACACCACGTTAACTCGGTGATAGTGTACCAACCACTCCCTAGTCACTTACTGTTTTAGTTCCATATAATTTGATAATGGAATGGAAATTTATAACACTATTCTTATAATGGTCACAACGTGGAGGTACAGGAAGCACTTGATCATTAATTCAACAATCAAATGATCATAAATTTCAATATTCAAATCTATAGATCCATCCTTATGTTTCCATAGACTCAATCTATTACCCTATAAATTATTAATTTCTATAGAATTCGAATATTGTATATTTATTGGCGTCATATACTCTATGCTGACGTAAATTGTTACTATTTAATTATACGAGTATGCTAAATTAACTAACGTCCCACAACTTATGTACGGTGTCAAAGTTATGAATATATGACTTGAATATTAATTAAAGATCCGTTTTGTTATTGCCCACATACGAATAGAATGGATACACTCATCATAATATTAATTTCAAATAAATTTTAAAAATTACGTCTTGAAAGGACTAAAAAAAAGCATAATTAATTTATCTATCATTTAATTTAAATCTTAAATTACTCACAAGAAAAAAAAACATATTACGTGATCATCGTAATAAATTAGTAAAAATAAAATTGATTTGATATGCTAAAATTAAATCAATATATGTATCGATTAGATTGGATACGTTGTGAAACTGTGATGACTTAAAATATGCCAGTAAAAAAGCGTTCCTTTTTCAACTATAAGTTTCTCCAATTAAACCATTTAATAATTGAATATAAGATAATACATAGTGATAGGCATTTTTAACCTGGGAGTTTCATGAGTAATAGTTAAAAATTTATTGTTTAATAACTGTATCAGCTCACATTAAGAAGAACTATGTTTGAGTGAAATTGAAATCCTGCGGATACCTCTTAACAATTACATATTGGATACCTTCCAATTAAAAACTATCGCAGATATACCTTCAAATGTCGTTCAAATTTGAACAAATAAGTCCAGTATGAAGAATAAATGATGTGGTTGTAAACAGTTTTAATAACTGCAATAAATGAAAATTTATCATACAAAGTAATTGACCGAGTCCGATATGTGACGCCAACAATTGCATATACCTTATATGTATTGATAAAGTCGACAAATAGCATATACATATACTGAGCCAAGTTGCATGTAAACCGTTATCTTTTACTTCTTCATCTCGAAGTCTATTTCTGCCATAAGTTTTATCTTTTACTAATAATGATGTGATCTATTTGATTTCTGGTATGATTACAGCACATTTCGGCAAAAAGTTCTTCATTAATGTTCAGAATATGGTGTTAATGTCATATTTGCCGAGCGATCCTAAAAACATCGCTCCAACAAACTATACGTAGCTGGAGATTCATGCACCTACTCTACTAAAATATTCAAATGTATATAACCAAATAATTATAATTGATTCTTCAATTATAGTTATTTTTTTTCACTTTTGATGTTACGCTCACATTAGAAACGTAAAATTAATATCGTAGTGCCAACCTATGCGGCTTTGAGGCATAAAGTTTAAGACGATTATTGCTCACATCACCTATTCAACATGTACCCATATAGGACACCGAACCTCTTTTTGTAGAAGTCAACCTTTGTATTATTAGCGCCATCCGTACATATGTCAATATTCAAGAAGATTTAACTAGAGATTATATGCCTTTTTCCGTTTTCCATCCATCGAATCTCGCTGAATGCATAGAATATCGAAATTTGTACCGTTTAAAGAATTGAGTTAACTGCGTCAGTCGCATCAATCATTGCTTTAACGTTTCAGGTTACAACTTTGGTTCGTTTCCGTGAAAGTCTAAAGTCGTCATTATTTTGAACTGCTGCATTAGTTCGGTGAATATTATGTACAATGTGTTTGAATTGATGTTATTATCAAACTGCATTCCCGGTGGCCACCATATGGTGAGATATTGCAAGAACTTTGTCAGACATTCACACTTTTGTGGTTGATCATAATTCAAACCACCTGTACGTATGTGTAAATGCAGTCTTAATAATAAACAGTGGATAAAAATTTAATATTTGAAATTTTTTGACTTCTTCACATTCTTTGCAGCATTATTTTTATGGAGACGACATAATTTAAACAGAATTACGTATGACGAGTATTTATCAATTTCGATAGAAAATAAAGTTAAAAATATTTTTTTTTTGAATTTTATTGACTGTAACACTTTATTTCTTCAAATAATTGATACAGACAATTAGTATCTTCAAGACGGTAATTGAATTTTGCTTATTTACAAATTTATTTAGATTTTAATTTATGCAACATTTGATTAACATTGATAGATGATTAAATAATTTTATTAATAATATTAAAGTAATGAATATCTTTAACTTAAAAAATTATGTTGCGTGTAAATTCTAGATGTAACCGACTAACATCTAGATAACTCATCCAGTCTTTAACTTAACTAGGTGTTAGAAAAAAATATATTATCAAATATTAGAGAGTCTTCAGAATGTAAAAGTCTTTACACTCAAAGTTTATACAAATTAGATAAAATCAGTTCTGGAGTTTCGATTATAATTTAAGTGGGCTTGCCACATCAAAGTCCATCAGTCAAAGTGTTACCAACTTCACGCAACTGTATTCGTAATGGAAATCAAACATAATACCGTAATTGTTTTATATTTGGCGAAAAAATCTCAATATGAGCTACAGCATTTCAAATTCAAATTCAAAAATCCTTTATTACATGATATTTGTGAAAAATAACAATTTTACATTTACAGCGCATCGAACCCATATGCTTATTGTACAAATACTGAACTGATAGCTTTTGGAGTTTTAATGACATATGCATACTGTGGAAAAGTTGGAGACTAATTGGGGCTATAACTGGGGAAAAAAGATTACTTAAAACAGTGTAAAGTTAATATATGGGGGTAAAATGGGGGATAAAAACGGAGAAGGAAAAACGGAGAACTAGCCGAAGCGCGTTACTACGAAATCGGAGACTCGACTGAGAGATCGATAAATGAGTAGTGACATTGAGGGTCAGCACAAAGTTGAATCTCTGTTTTGTTGATGCTCCGTCAATGGCGTTTTTTAATAAATTGAAGTAAATTAATGTCAATGTAGTAACAGTGTTTTTGACCAGTGAGTGTAGTATTGGCAAGTTGAAGGAGTAGTTATATAATGACATTATGAAGATGGATTTATTATGATTTAATGTTTGTAGATACGAAAATTCCAAGGTGGAAGAAATGGAAGTAAAATACAGAGAGGGTAAGTGGTGATTTAGGCTGACGTAGGCCTCCTATAATATTTGGTTATAGATACCGAATTTATAGTGGTGATCTCACGTGGACCTGTTGTAAGTAAATGTCAACGTTAGAGCGTTGACGGTATATAGTTAGGATATTAATTTGCCGAATTTGTGAATCAATTGTTATTGTTATATATGGTTGAAATAAATGTGTTGGTTTTTACACCACATAAACACTGTGCAGTAGTGTCTGTAAAATTATCAAATGTAATCTTGAAAGTAATTGATCACTTCATTTGTTACATGCCACATTAATAGACATATGAAAGTTTGTGTTATTAAATTAAAATATATGCACCTATTTGATGGGATGGGATCAAGCAACTCATGAAATTATGCTTGTCTTTATAAAACATGTTTAACTTAAAGTATGTAACTAAACTATAATTAAAATATTCTATTTTGCAGAATTATGTCGGCGCTGTAGAACTTTTTTATTCACGTGAATCAACAATTAAGAGAATAACTCAAGGTACACCAATAAGTTATCGGATCCAGTTCCCACTAACATATCCAATACCAAAATTGACAAAAATTATGTACAACCAAAATACAATTTGTAGTGGGCCAAGTGGTAAGTGTTACATTTTATTAGAAATTATAAATTATATTATCCACCTTTATGCAATTTCATTAATTTTATTACTTGTAACTCTTGTATTTATGACACGTCATTTCGTCATTTTTCTTTTATTTATCTATATTATTAATCGACAAATGGAAAATTTTTTTTAACAAATATATCTTAAAATACTGCACCGATTTTGATCATTTTTGTTTTTAAAAAAATGTATTCAACATGAGG
>JANSTX010019972.1:0-16284 GCA_027564355.1 Penthetria funebris
ATATAAATTATGATACTAGTGGTATACTATGATGGGTGTTTATGGAGGCTGCGGCTTATGGAGAAATTAAAGTCGGAAAATTTGAAATCAAGTAGAACGAATCATCATACAGTCGAAGGCGGTAAACTTAAAATATTTTATTTATGTTTTTGTTCTTGATAATAAATTTTATAAATAAGCAGTTTGATTATAAAAGGGCTGTAGACTGAGGCTTGTGATTTAAAAAAAATATATTTGTGTTTTTTTAAAAAAAAATAAAAAGTGAAAATATCGCTTGAAATTAGATCGATTAAATTCCTGGTATAATTAATTTTTTATAAAAAAAAATTGTTTAAAATTTTATGAACTTAATTCTTTGTGTGCAATTATTATTTAAAAATTGTGTTTACATTTGTGACGAATATATAATTTATTTGTGATAAAAATCAAATATTATGAATAGGATTAATTGTAGATTGTACGCGACATCATTAAATATTGTTTTATAAATAATAAGTGATTTTTTACAATTAAAATTATGGAAACTACAAATACAATTTTAGGCGAAAATACAGGTGATTTGAAATGTAATACAAAAATGTAACTTTTATCATTCAGTGAAACTTTTAATATTTTTTTACCACGGATAAACCACGGATAAAGATGCGCCATTCCAATCCAAATAATGTTATAGATTTTTAAACTTGATTATTGAATATCATTTAAATTGAATTTTGTTTATGTGATAATTTAATATTGCAATATTTGCAATCTTGAATCATAATTTAAATGGTTAGCACATCGCTAATTTTGATCTGTTATTTATTTTTAATTCATAAAGCTTTAACCACAATGTTTAAAATTTAATTAGGTTACATTAATTAAATTAAAAAAAATAGCAAATTACAATAATAAAATAATTTTATAATGAATTATAAATGAATGTAATTAGATTTTAATTTTTAATAGAAAATAGCACCAAAATTAGTATTTCAAATTCAATTGTTCAGTTTCTCTAGAAACGCGGATATGTTTTTGAAATAATGTTTTAATTTATAATACTATAATTGCTTAAAAATTTTACTGATTAATATTTTGATTTTTATTTCATAAAATCATAATCATATTATTTATTTGGAAAATCTTATCAACAAACTAGGTATCTGGGAATGTATGCTCCAATCTACTGAAATATGCAAATGTGTAACTGTGTAATTAATTATGATTGATCTTATATTTTCCAGTCGAAATATATATTTGATATTACATGCAAATTAGAAACGGCAAATTAATATCCTAATATCGCCCTATAGTCCCTTGATATGTAAAGATCATGTTGAAAATTTGTAAATAATTAATGTTAAATTAAAATTTCATTTTAAAAATACAAAAAGTGAAATTCACTTTTTTCAAAAAAATTGCCATAATATTTTCGAAAGTCATCTCGAAATTACGTTAAAATGCTTTAAAATGTTTATGTACTTCTCCAATAAAATTCTTAAGGTGATGCCGTCAATGACACTTAGTATCTTTGCTAGAGTCTGCCCTCAGCTATATATTATACTTAATCTTTTTTCAAATTGTTTTTCATCTTACATAATTTTCTGGTTTTTATTTCTTTGTTTGATAATAAATTGATTGATGTAAGACCAGCCCAAAAAATAGAATTCGCCACAAACTGTACAGTTTAACTACGCAATAAAAACTTGCCAAGAACTTGCATTGCGTTCAAACTAAATTGGGTACAGTTTCAAAAAAGAGCAGATTCTTTTTTTTTTTTTTTAAACTTCTTACCTTAGTTTGAATTTTAAATATTAAATGCTAACCGCTTCTGAACAATAACCTAAAGTAATATAATGCTTGAACAGAGGTCGTGGCGTATGGCTTTCGACAATATATAATCATAATATGTCGATCTCAAAATAAAGTGATTCTCCTGAGATTGGAAACCCGAGGTTATTTACACCGATATATTTGTATCATGTATATGTATACATAAGTATATTGTGTTTGAATACTAGTGTTAAACGAAATTTACATGATCTCTACCCAGTTCGCAATACAACTTTAACAATTTACATAGTTTGTCGACATTTCTAATTTTACTTACCGAATTTACATTTGTGAACGAGCAATAAATATTGCAAATATGAAATATTCAAACACAACATACCGTCAATGCTTATTAAACATTTAATGATTTTAAAAAAACGTTGTTAAATAGAAGTATACATCAGGAGCTGGTACCATCTAAAAAATACGATTAAAACCGTTGATAATAAAAGTATGAGAAGGGCATAAGGGTGGTTAAAGAGTATGATTTATACATACACCATATATTATTATAAAATCATTGATATTGTCATTTAGACGTAGTCATTATGTAGCGATAATTTGCCTTAAATTTAAGTTTGGAATATTTAATCGAATTATTAATAAAGTGTGATTGTAAGATGATATTCCAACCTTGTGGAAAGAGGGTAAGAAATGACATGCTATCACCTTGTTGAATACGACAAACAAACTTATAGCTATTATTGTGCATAAAAGTATCAGTTTAGTTTTAAAACTTTTCGGAATTTATACGGAGGTTGATTTCAAACAGGCAATCGTTAGTATTGATAGTTGTATGATGTGGACACTACTAGAAATTATGGAATGATATTTTGACCGTACGGTTAGTATTGATCGTTGTATGATGTGGACACTACTAGTTCGTCTTGAAGATCTCGACTTGAAACTGAGTTAGACATTAGATTGAAATTAGAAAGACTTGTAAAATACAGCTCACAAGTTTGTCTAAAAATAAATGGCAATAGAATGTGGTAGTCGTCACAAATTTCAAATAAACTTAAGTTCTGGAAACGGAAAGATGTGAAGAAGGTAAACAGAATTGTCAATTAAAAAAAGTGTAATTGGATCCAGCTATGCATTGAGGCGACTGTTCAGTGATATTGTGAAATACGCACTTAATAGAAATTCCCAAAGTAATAGATGACTCGATCTTCCAAAAATAACATGGCGAAGAACATAGACAATAAGAAGTTCAGTACCAGTGGTAGAAAAAGTAGTAAAGTGAAGGTATTGGTCAGAAATCGTGGACAATGTCGTGGTTGTTCATTGACGCTATATGTACCCGCGATGAGTAAAGGTCAATGAATAGCACCCCCATTAACATTTACTGATGACACACCATTAAGAACATCATTTTGGGATAATTCAATGGTCTTCACATATTTGTCAATGAATTGTCAGTTAATATGTGTGAAACATTTTCTTCAGCTGTGTGTCATCAGTTTATAATACACTTTTAAAGAAATTCGTGAAATATACCACCAAATACTCCAATATCTATATATGTATCCAAACGTTTTTCTTTTCAAATTAACGAAATCAATTTTTTTTTTTTTACGATCATTGATAATGTTAATCTGTGGTATTTTGTGTCTGTTTTGTGGCTTAGTTCAATACAATTACTTACAACGCAATTATGATTTATATTGACGTAATAATATGATTGTGTAATAGATTTGACGTTATAATAACAGTTCAATATAAATTAATTTTTTTTTTGAAAATTAAATATTGATCGTATATTACGGCATAGTTTCGACTATACTCTCCGTACATGTTAATATTTATTTAAATTTTCTAATTTTCTATAATTATTGAAATATTCTATATCTTCTTAATACAAATAGCATGACTGGGAAAATAATTGTTAATATTTGACTAATATTTTATTTTTGGATATACTAATTGACTAATTTTTACTCTATATAGAATCCAGTAAGATAATAAAAGTAAGTACCAATTGTACAAACATATTCCACGAGGCATCAAAAGTAAATTCGGTATTAAATTCCAATAAATAAACTTACAAATTTTCTTTATTTTTTTGTTATTTAAAAAATATTTTGTTACTCAACAGAACAATCAATACAATCCTCAGTAGTCATGTGAATGAAATTTAAATTATATTTAAGATACAAATTTAATGTAAATATCGAGAAGAAGTATTTATTCGTTCTTCAGACATTGAATAGAATATTTCTTTGTTTTTTTTTTTTATATTTATTCAATAATAAAAATATGATGACCTAATTAAACGGATAACAATATAATTAGCATCAGAAGGACAAAATGAAGTTCTTCAAAAATAGTAGGCAACTGGACATTTAATGAGAGTATATGACTTAGGAACTGATGTCCGACTAAGTTTTTCGAAAACAAGCAAATGTCGTCAGCGATATCAAGATTTTCAAGTCGACCGGTTAGACCCCAACTGATACGGGCCATAGTTTACTTTGGTCATAATCCTATCCAAGACGAACAGGAACAATTGTACATTTCTGTTTTATAACCGAATATACATCAAAATTATCACTATGATGTAGACCGCGGATCAAATTTTTTTCAGTTTAGATCGTATTCCGTAACTTTCTAGAATTGTCCACATCGTACAATGATCAATACTGTCGAATGTATGTTTGAAGTCGACAAATAATATATACAATAGCGTTTGCCATTCAATCGACTGCCGTAATATATTGATATGGTCTGTGCAAGACCAACCAAGCCTGAAATATGCATGTTCCATTCGAATACTCGGTATGTAAAACCGAACTGATCCTGTCGTGCACGATACTAGCTATAACCTTGTTTATCGTGTTCAGCAAGGTTATACCACGCCAGTTCTCGCGAGTACTCAAGTTACCCTTTTTCGGCAACTTAATCATCAATCCCAGTTTGCATACGGTTGGGATATCATCAGAAAACCATACTTCACTAATAATGGGATCCAATACTGATGCAATGCCATATCCAAGTCCACTTTTAACATTTGTGGTGATATGTTATCGACTCTGGCCTCCTTACCGCCGCCCATTAGGTGTTTTAATGCGAATATGATTTCAACAAGATTTGAAGCAGAATCTTAGAATCGTCTTGTAGATGATCTTCGGTGAATTGGACTCTAAACAACCTGATTTTCAGGTCAATTTAGTAGCTCACAAAAGTACTCAGTTCATCTTTCCATTTGCTGAATCTCATTTGAGGTCTGCAATCCGTCTCTAGATTGAATTGGACGTTCAGTTGTAAAGGACCGCCCGGTTAGTTTGGCTGCCACACGGTAAGTCTCCCTCATGTTGTTTGTTTTACTCGCTGTTTTTCCTATTCATTACGCAGCTTAGCAATGTTTAAACGTATCGCAGTTCTCGCTTGTCTCCTTATGCCTGCCATAAGTTTTAATTTTATCTGTTCAATAATCAAGTAGTGATTAGTAAAAACATCTGCGTAGCTATAGTTACCGAACGTCTAACAGCAAATTTCTTCCATATTCTATTGATTGTGGTGTGGTCTATTTGATTTCTGATACGCCTCCCAGTGAAATCAAAGTTTGTTTGTGTATTCTTTTGTACGCAAATATAGTACCACCAATTTCAAGGTTATAGATTTAGGTTCTTTACCGCTAAATTACTCAGCAGTTGGCATCAATAGAAATATTAGCTTTGTTGTAATTATGTTATTATACATAATACATAAAAATTGTTATTCATGATGAATGATTATGATTTACAATTAAGCAATTAATTCAAACTGTTACATAATAAGCATTTGAAAGTATTATATAATTAATTTTCATCGATACAATTATCTTATTTCAAATGAACACATTTAATTTTCACGTTTTTAAAACAATTGTCTATTGTCACAAAATATTTACTCGTAATACTCGTACCCTTGAAATAATCAATTTACTGTTATTTCCTTTAAAAAAGTGTAGTACCTGTCCCTTTTTCGACAAAAAATACGTTTTTTTTCTTACAATTCATAAAATTATTGTTATTATTATTAGTCTTCCGAAACGGAAACAAACAGATTCATCTGGTAAATTGTCAAAAATTGTATTAAAGAGTAGAATGAAACAAAATATTTTCCAGCTTCTGCTAGATTTTTCTATTGTTAAAAGATTACAACACAATAAACATCCTAGGAGACGAAAACGCGGTTATGAATTATGGCGTAGTTTTAATGTAGATATATGAAAACGGACTACCGAAAGGAATTGCTTACATATTTAGGCCCTGGGAACAAAGTTCCAAGGGTCGATTGTATTTGATTCCGTTAATGTAACGTAAAGAAATAAACATCTCAGAATAAAAAAAATTACACAGAAGTGCTTATAATTGAAAAGTGCTTATAATTGAAAGTTGATTTGAGGATGGCCGTGCGTCCGTCCGTCCGTCCATCTGTGCGCACGATAACTTGAGAATGCGTCGAGATATCGCTATAAAATTTCGCACATGTCACTTTTATCTGATTTGTGAGGCTAAGTTCGAAGATGAGGAAAATTGAAGTACTCCTTGAAGTACCTCCCATACAAACTTTTTACTCCTTTTTGATTAAAATTGTTTGTAAATAGCTGATGTTATAATTGATACAATGTGTTGGAGTATAAGCTTAATCGGATTACTCCTTGGAGTACCTCTCATGTATATTGTGCACGATAACTTGAGATTGCATTGACATATCGCCATGAAACTATACATGTGTCACTTTTATCTGATTTCTGAGCCTAAGTTCGAAGATGAGAAGAATTGGAATACTCTTTCAAGTACCTCCCATACAAACTTTTTACTGCTTTTATAATAGATTGAAATTGTTTGCATAATACATACGAACTTAAAATTTTACATATGTAACTGATATTATAATTGAAAGAATGTGAGGGAGTTTAAGCTTAATCGGATTACTCCTTGAAGTATGATCCGTTAAACAATTTCCAGGGCCTACAATAATTGGCAACCAATTATACGTTTCTCTTATTTATAATATAATTGAGTACTATATGAATGATTTATTCTGCATAATAATTAATGAATGAAGATCCGTGAGAGAATTCATCTTTTAACATCAGCATAGGTGAATTCTCTAAAATTCCCTAAAACCAAAAGAGGTGAGTATCTATATCCTTGATGTCGTTTGGGAAGATCATCGGAAACTGTGTGATATAGCTGATATCTGAATAGAATGTGAACACAATCTTTTACACGAACATTTGCAATTGAAAAAGCAAGATGGGTACCGCGTTTGCTCACAACGCAACAAGAACGCAAAGCTCATTCCGAAGCAATGTTTGGCAAAATTTTTATGTACTTTAGCTAAATTTTTGCGAATATTCATAAGTGTGATATGGGACCAATTAAAAAAAAAAAAACAAACTCATTTGTCAAAGGAAATAGTGTTTTTTCATCATGACAACCTCATTCCACCTCATTCATAATGAAAAATCAACAAATTATTATTATTTATTATAAATACATTGCATTATAAATACAATTTTCTTTACGTAGTCTATGTTTTAAATGTGGCTACGGTTGCACAAATAGTTTTTAACTTTTACGCATATTATCTATCCAGTTCCTTTTTTAAATTTTTTTCCGTCATTTTACTGCTACAAAAGATCGATATAAATCTGTTTGCATTCCAGTTTCCTCGTAACACATTACTAAATAATTTTAAAAGCAATTTAATTGGATAGAAATAAAAATCCTGAACATATGGTACGTAGAAATTTTTGGTATTTTGATCATTCTGACTGAGATAATTCTATATTAGTTTTTACCAGACTTTAATTCGAAATTGGCTAATAATAAAGATCATGAAAATGTCTTGTTCGCTCTCAACCCTTACAAATTCCTAAATTTTATTTTATAATTTCTCCTTTAGACCGTAAGTTATTGGTGGCGATAGGTTTTATGGATTCAAAATAACTCACATGTTACATCCACGTCACCAATATAGTAACGATATTAATTTTACATGGACATTGTCAAGATTAATCCATTCACAATTTGTGACAGTGTAGATAGTTTAAAACGTTGCCAGTATATCTGGAGCTTCGGTTAGTTGGTTTACTGATCTTGCGTCAGACCTCTTTCCGGTTGTAGAATAAAAACAAAATTCTAGTGCAAATTAACTGGACATTTATCCGAACCAGTTGAAGTATAAAATTGAAGATATATCCGAACGAATGTACAGAAAAAGTCTCTAGGTAAAATTCATATCATTATTGGTGAAAATATGGTTATCGTGTCGTGTGTATCAATGCTTATCTATTAAACAATGAATATAATCCTGTTCCGTGTGCGCTTACACTAGCCGCTCTTCTTATTTTTAGCAGCACATATTTGAAGTAATGATTTATCACTTTTCTGATTAAATTCAATGTTTTAATATTTCTTGCTCAGTTTTGCAACATAATTAATTCTATTTGAGGCATTATAATTAGAATGTCAAAGCTAATTGTCATAAATCTCTATTTAAAAAAGTGGGTTCCTTTTCAGATGTTAAGTACACGCTTGTTATTATAAAATTGTGATACACAAACATTGAACAACAATTATTAATTCTGAGACAATACCCGTCAATATCAGAAGATAATTGAAAATCCATTATGGTCTTTATTTGCTCATGAATACTCTTATTACGTAAATTTTCTACATTTTTCGTTTGAAATACTAGAAAATTAATATTAGTATTCCAAAAACGCAAACAAGTAGATTTACCTGCCAAATTGTCTTAGATTTAATATATAAGAAATTCGAAGGAAGTTGAATTCTGTTCAATTTGTCGTTTTTTTTTTTTTTTTACTTTTTATGTTTCTATGTTATGGGCTAGAATGAAAAATTGCCGGATTTAAATAGAAACATTTTTACGATTTAAATAAGGGGATTTTTTTTTTATTACGTACTGTTATTTACTATGATTATTTACTGTGTATATGAATGTGTACACTATCCATTTAACTTCAATATAACTGATTATTCGTCCTAATAAAAATCCTTAAAAAAAAAATAATACTAGAAACTAGTGTATGATGAAGCTAAGTGAAGAATACATGAATACAATGAGAAAAATGATCAAGTTCTTGCTGTTTGTTTGCAAAAATGAATATATTTTTTTAAAACAATTAGTAATGAGAACATGTCATTGAAACTATTGTCCATCGACTAACGACTACTTTCTCCAATATTCCTGGTAGCATACAAATTTCGCGTTGAAAAAACGACTTGTATTTTGAGAATATCCACGAAACGACCCATTTTTTTGGCATCTTTATAAGACTGTAAGTGCAGCTTAGTCAGGTCACGAGTCATCGATAGGAGAAAAAAGTGATAATCGGAAGGAGCAATATCCGGTAAATACGGCTGAGGTAGAACTTGCAATTTTAGTTTATTAAAGTAGATTTAGACCGGTTTTTCCAATATGTGGTCGAGTGTTATAATGCTGTAAAATTACTTTGTCATGTCACTCTCTCCTCATATTCCTGCTATTTTTCCTTTAATGCTCGGCTCAAACGTATCAGTTGTATAGTCGATAGCAATCTTACGTGATGGTTTCGTTGGGTTAAAGCGTCAAATACAGACCATACGTTTGGAACCATGGATATTCGAATTTGCCGTCGATGTTGATGCATGGCCGGGCTTACTCCACGATTTTTTACACTTCGGTTTATCATACATAGTGTATCTACTTTTCATCACCATTTCCCATACGATGCAAAAAAAAACTTTTCTTTTCTGTCTGTAGAGCAACTGTTTACATTTGAAAAAATGCCGTTCGATTTCTCGCAGCTTAAATTATTATTAATGCTTTCAAACGTTCGGCAACTGTTTTGTGATCAATTAATATGTAACACTTTCAATTTTTCGTCTTCAAAAACATGCGCTAGAGCTTTCTTTAACTTTAACATTAAAATCATTATTTTTAAAGCGTCGAAACTAATAATACCAAAATAACACTAACACCATTTGGCGAGAAATAGCGAGATCTTATTCAAGACTGTTTAAGATAAAGTGATCCAGATATCCAGAAAATATAAAAAAATATTCGCTTTACCAGACAAAATTAATGTAACTATCATTTTACATGTTGAGGATTTACTGGGTTCACTCAATTCACTCAATTACCTTATCTTTAAATATCTAAGGTGTGATCGAAGTTAATTCGAAAATGACTTCAAATATAACCTGACTAACTTCAAATATAAACTGACTAACTCGTTATGATGGTATACGAAAAAATTGATGATGTTGATAAGTAATAGACGTTCCCTGGAAGAATATCAATTTAATTAAGTTCCGTGTGAAAGCTGTTCATTAAATCGTACAAACGTATTTAATGAAGAAACGATACTGTGGAAAATGATCAAAGACAAATACGGGTGGGTAATGGGTACAAAAATTAAAACAATATAATCAAATTTTATTCATACATTCTATCAAAAATTCAGTGAATTAAAGTGATCGATTTCGAATTGAGACTAATAAACTATGCCGACCTAACCACAAGTATAATTAGGCCCTGGGAACAAAGTTCCAAGGGTCTATTGTATTTGATTCCGTTCATGTAACGCCAAGAAATAAACATCTCAGAAAAAAAAAAATTACACAGAAGTGTTTATAATTGAAAAAAAAGTTGATTTGAGGATGTCCGTTACTATTATTATAATATATTTAATTATATTGTTCTCTTGTATTATATACCTGTAATTTTAGGTGGGTAACAAACTTTCAAGGGATCATTGTATTTGAGATCATTCGTGTATCGTCTTGAAGGAATAACCGTTATTATAATTAAAAATTTATGAAAATGTTAACTTGGTCAGATAACTTCCTAGCGTACCTCCTATGTATAATTTTTACTCCTTACTGATTAAAATAAGTTATATGATAGCATCATTCACTAATTTAAACGAAAATTCTAGGTACGAGATATCAACTATTTTGCAATTCTCTTTAATGAATATTTATATATTATGTTGTGATCCGTAAAATCATTTCCAGGGCCTACAATAATTGGCAATCAATTATACGTTTCTCTTGTTATAATTATCGACCATTTAAAACTGATTTTACATTCACTGGATATTCCGCAGTCATTAATTTTTAAAACTAATTCTCAAACGGAACGAACATTTTAAGAAAGGAACAACATATTTGAGGTCTTTAGCAGCAAATCAACATTCAAAACGGTATCGTCGATTTTTGCCATTCAATACGTACGTGAATATTGTCTGTATTCAATTATAATTTCTGCTATTGCAATGCTACTATCATTTAAATACAAATTCGTAGGATAAAGGTTAGTTCCAAGATTTTCTTTTAATTTTTATCTGTTACGTTATCACAATGGTTTCGAAATGCAACAATATTAGTTCCATACATAATTTAATTATTTATGGCGTAGAACGAAATGTTTATCAATTGGTAGATATACTGATCTCGATTAACTTGCAAGTGTTTGGGAATACCATCTACCAACCAAAATACTACAGTTATTAACTGTTTGTTTGTTTGTTTCAGGGTTTCTGCCAGGAACCAATGTTCACTCCAACCTTTAGAATTTATTTCCTTATTTTTTTTTTTTTATTTGTTGTTTGTTTCTTTAATAATTAGTTTTTTTCTATTCAAACACTGGTTAAAAATTTACAATTTACAATTTACAGTGAGGCTTGAACTACGGTCTACCGCTGTTCTAGTCTAGTACTTTAGCCACTGCGCTACCACGACGGGTGAAGTATTAACTGCTCACCATTTTAATTAGTGTAATATATAAATTTATCATGTGAAAATGAGTTTTCGATAAGTAATTCGATATATATCAAATTATTGTGTAAATATGATTATTAAGCTATTATTTTCGAATTTGAATCTTTAGTTGGACACATAAAATACCAACTGATTTGAGTGCCTAATACAAATTAGTGTGTTGTCTTGTCTATCCACAATATATTTATAATACTTTGTATACTTATTCAGAAATACTTTTCAAAGATAGATTTATAGTTTTGAACATATACGTTCAATCTATTCGTTTGAACAATCGCATACATTTTAAGATTGAATTACCGGCTGCTCCACTTAGTATTCATATTTTCTTATTTCACATTTAACTCGTTCAATTTTAATTTCATAGAGCCGATAATCTCACTTAATCCATTTTAAATAAATACGAGAGTATATATTTTTATTATGTATATATAACAAATCATAATATACATAATGTTCCTTTTATGTCGAGGAGGATACGAAGGGACAATATAAAGCAAATAATTTAATTTATTTATACATTTCTAAATTTGTGCAGGATTTGTGAATTTTATTCTATGTTTTTAGTCTTTATCAATGTTCGATATAAGGTCATTAGGTTGATTTTATTTATGTTAAATGTTACGTGAGGCATGAAATTCAATAAAAGAAAGTGATTGAATGAAATCTGGCTATATTCTACTTAATATATATACAAATGCTATGTACATATTAAAATTGAATTAACTTAATTTTTTACCTCTTACGCCAATAGAATAAGAATTAGATTGTATAAGGACTTACACCTTGTCTGCCAAAGTAAAAGAAGATTTTTGTTTTTTTTTTTTGCATACATTAATTATACAGAAAGTATTAAATTGCAATAGTTAAATTGATTTTATATTTCGATATTTTTTTGGGCTTTAATATTTACACTTCCACATTTCGATTTTATTTAATTCAATAATGAAGCATATCACACAATTTGTCTATGAGTAGTGTAGTACATACATTAAATAAATATAAAGCATATGATTTAATTCTGCCATAAAATATGATTTGGAAATTCTTCCCTATTTTTCTGTAGGTTGAGTATTTTGTTCTGGTTCTGGTTGTATTGTAAGTATATATATATATATATATATATACAACAAGTACCAAGTATGAAATATGTGCGTGTAACTAAACAAATTTCAAAGTGCATCAAAAAATCACCAACATCAAATTAAGGGTGATTGCTAAACAATTGTCCCGAGGGTAAAATTTCTATATTACCCTAATAAATTTATAAATAATTTGTATATATAGATAAATTATGTACATATAATTAAATGAGTGTTTTTTTTTTTATCTAGCAATAGTAATTTCATTTTTAAAAATTATTTAACATTAAAACATATTTTGATTTTAACATTGTTTGAATTAGAATAAAAGGAATATGAGTAGTGCATGTAATAAAAATCTAGGTTTTATATAGTTTATAATAAATTAAAGATTTTGCCTTCAAATATTCTATTTGCGGCGATTAATTTAGTAATTTGTGGATGACATCACTGTAGTGCCTAATTTGATCCACAGGTACTTGTCAGTTTGAGCTTGTCAACCGTTTTTCGCTAACACAAAAATCGAAACTAATCTACGTCATTTTTCACGCAACAAGCACATCACAGGTCATACTTACAAACTTCACCCATTTGTTTGTCAGTTTGAGGATAGCGACTGATAACAAATTCGTTAGTATATTCTATACATTATTTTTCGTAATATGAGAAAAACGCGTAACTATCCTTGGGTTTGAACACAAGAAACGTATAATTTATCAAATACAATAAAATTCTTTATTTTATTGGGTATATTTGCGCCAAAAATAATTTTCACTTTTTTTATAATTAGTTTCTTCTTTCCAGTGGGAACAACGCACTGGTCCTTCGATACTTTATGGACGAGTTTAGCAACCTTTTGCTGGTCAAATTTATTTAGAAGTTATGTGTGGAAAACGTATTAACCAGATTGCTATGAGTGTAGGAATGAGTGTGGGAAATTTATGGCTGGTTAGAAAAAAACAAACTAAACGCAACACGTTCTACCGATGCCAGGGTCTCAACAGGTCGGATAGCAAGAGTATATAGCTGATGGATAATTTGAGAATTAAGGTGACAGCCAAAACTTTTCAGTTAATGTTGGAGTCGTATTTACATTATAGTCTTATATGGAATAGGTTAGTAGATACATCATAGATGATTAATTAAAGAGGAAAAGAAAATTGTAATTGTAACAGTGATCGACAACAGTGTTAAAATTTTAAAATATAAATAGGTTTTAAAATTAATCACCGAATAACCTCGATAAATAGTGTATTTATATTTACTGAAAAAAATCCACGATATGCTAATCTTTGACAATTGAATAACGTTTTAAATTTACCACCACAATAATTCTCGTCTGAGGAACCTTCAGCCTGAAGAAATGTTTCCTGAACTGTACTGCTCTTATAAATTCAAATCGAATATAATTATTTTGTGCGAAAAACGTCACCAACCACTAAATAATTTAAAGGGTAACGAATCCCAGAAAAATAGCATGGTTAGCTATATGACCTCTTCAATTCTCTCTTTATATCTATATGAATCACAATTGAAAACTTATTTTGCTTAAATAAACACTAAAGAATAAACACTCTTCAATGAGTTGCTGAATAGGCTCGTGGTTCTGGTTGCTCACAGATTAATTGAGACAAGGTCGACTTTGCAAAACTATTAATATGACACTGAACTTAGAATACAACGTATTTGTATTAGTTGTGGAATTCCGTTCAAATTGATGAACAATATACGCGACCTTTATTCTGATTGGGTTTTGATAGAGGTGAATAATAAATCATATGAGATTAGGAGAGGTGTAATGAATGAATATTGCCGATGGCATATATCTACTAACTTAATCAGAAACAGTTAACTAAAACTGAAGAAACAGGTCAACAGGTGAGGAATGGAGTGGCCGACTATCATCAAGGTTACTCAATCAATCGTTACCCCCACGTGGTGTCACAGGTAACTCGATCACGGTATATGTCAGTAATGGCGTATGACCGTGACTAAAAACAATTGTACTAATGTCGTGGTTTATCGACTGATGTTACATGCATATTCATTACTGCTATTTGCTATTTACTATAAAACGGAAAATTAGCATTAAAATGTCGCCCAATGACAACTATAATGGAGACTTTTGTTCACAGATTGAAATTGGAGATATCCAAATACACGAGATAAAGAGCATTCTATATTTAGCAGGTAATTTAACGGAGATTCCGATAGTTGTCCGGAATGTTAAGTTGAACATGAAAGTTGACGCAAATTTCATACAATCTTAAATTGTGTATTTTTAAATAAAATTGTTTATGGTGGTGAATGAAGTTGCCGCATAATGTCATGGTGTTACCTAAACTATATTTACTTCTCCACGGTAGTATCTGAATGACGATCACAGGATATGTGAATTATGGAGTATGGTCGTTGCCAAAAATATAGATTTAATGACCCGTTTGTTGACTTCTAAAAAAATCTAGAGCAAATACTTGACGTGAATAATTATCGAATTTGTTTTGGTTATGTTTAAGTACATATAAAATTAATAATATTTCAATGAAATATGTTTTAAACTGTTTCTGGAAGTTGAGATAAATGATGTTTCGTTATATCAAATCAATTTTATATATATTAATATATTAAAATTTAATTTCTTCTAATAATCTTAGATCAACGTTCGTCACCTGTATCATGCTATTCACCACAAAGTCGTTTGATGCCATGGTCACAAAGTGTCAATTCAAATTCCGACGGCGGTAATACTTTGTCAATGCTTACAAATGGTAATCGAAAAACACAACATTTAGGGCTAATATGTGTAGTGTGTGGAGACACCAGTTCGGGAAAGCATTATGGAATATTAGCATGTAATGGATGTTCGGGATTTTTTAAAAGAAGTGTCCGCAGAAAACTAATTTATAGGTATGTGTGAATTTTTAGTTCAATTTGAATTTATACATATTTTTTCAGAAATTTTAGTTCACATCTAGAAAATTCATCTATTTTTTTTAATAAAAAAAATTACGTTACAAAATTTTTATGTTTTTCGAAACAATAGAATTAAGTAAAATGTGATAACCTTTACTTCACTAGGGAGAATAGCGTCATCAAACTACCGCATTTGCTCACGATTTGTGGCCAATACGCTCGCTCCAAGTCCTACTACAAGTAACCGCCTCCGTGCGAAGTAAAGGTCAAGGTGATGATGATGAAACTAGTTCCACACTGTCGACATCTAAACATTAATATACAAATAAACTGATAATCGAAATTTGTTTGTCAGCTGCCAGAGCAGCAAATTGTGATGTTAATACAAATCACAATTATAAAGTAAAACTGAGTTAAACTATTACTAAATTTAATTAGCAACCTTACCTGAATTTTCGAATTAAAAGTAATTTGTGATCCTGAGCAGATTTAAAATTTTAGTATCTCGAAATATGAGAAATTACTGCTAAGTGATAAGGAATCGAATTTTTAATTTGAGATGAAACATACGTAAACTTGAATGGACATATCCTTATATTGATCTTCTTCTTCTTCTTTTTTCGTTAGGTCATGGACCTGTGTTTTTCTAGGACTTTTTATTTTCTGTTAATTTTGAGATGCGGATGTCCAACTTT
>JANSTX010019983.1:0-16284 GCA_027564355.1 Penthetria funebris
ATATATATCAATAGCCATCCAAGATTACCAGTTATGGTTTGGATTCATGGCGGTGGATTTACATTTGGATCAGGAAATGCATTTTTATATGGACCTGATTTTATAGTTGCTGAAGATGTTGTATTAGTTTCTATAAATTATCGTCTTGGACCATTGGGATTTTTGAGTGCAGGAGATGGTGCATCTGGTAATGCTGGTTTAAAGGTAAACATTTAAAATCATTATCAAAATAATACCAATTCATACACATATATACTTGTATAATTTAAATATATATTTTCAGGATCAAGTTCTTGCTTTGAAATGGATTCAAGAAAATATTGCAGCTTTTGGAGGTGATCCAGATGAAGTGACAATATTTGGTCAATCTGCAGGTATCATATATTTATCATTTTAAAATAATTTATAATGTTAAATAATGCATGTATAAGAATTTTAACGTATTTTTTAAAACCTGAATATTACTATGTATGGTAATTTTGAACTACTTTTAATAATTCATTTGAGAATTTTATGCCAACAGAAAAGAATGATTCTTGAACAATAAAATGATTAGTTAACAATAATAAAGTATCTTGTATTTTATAACATTCAGGTGGAGCTTCAGTCCACTATTTAATTTTATCACCACAAGCAAATGGTTTGTTTCACCGTGCAATTTCTGAAAGTGGTTCAGCATTGAATCCATGGTCTATTGAATTAAATCCCAAAAGACGAGCATTTCATCTAGGAGAAGTTCTAGGATTTAATACAACAAATGCGGATAGTTTAATTGGTAAATATGTAAAAGATAATTATTGATATTTAATTTATTGTATAAGTCGAATATGTGCTCTGTTTTCGATTATAAAATTTAAATATTATTTTATGTATGGAATGTATCATTTTTACATTTTCGAATAATTTACTAATAAATTACTTCAAATAATGTCTATTTCTTAATACGCCCGTTCAGATCGATATCTTTTAATATTTGTTACCCACCCTATTTAAAGTAGACCTTAGGTTGCGATAAAAAATTTGGATTCACCAAAATTGTTATTATTATTTATTATTTCTAGCATTAATGTTTTTCTAATCGTCATTACCAATGCTGTAGCATGACTGTTTAAATCCTACAAATTTTATAACATTTACACTTGCATAATGGCTATTTTATAACAAATGCAACAAATTTTAGTCGTAATTTATTATTAATAATTTTAATTATAATCTAAAAACATTTGGTTTATTTGTTTAAAAATACATTTTTTTTTTTAAATATCTCTCTAATTATTAGCCTTTCTAAGACAAGTACCAGCTAGAAAACTTATTGATTTAGCACCCGAAATATTAACAGCTGAAGATGCCAGAAATAATATAGGACTTCCATTTGTTCCAACTATTGAGCAATCAGAAAATGCAGAACTTTCTGAACATGATTTATTTTTAACAGAACATCCTTTAGATATACTAAAAAAGGGAACATTTAGTAAGGTACCGTACATAACTGGATTTAATTCCCATGAAGCAATGCTATTTATTAGAAGTAACTATATACATAGTTAACATATATGTACATACTTTTTTTAAATTCAAAATTCATTACCATCCATTTAGGATTGCAAAAAGATCCGACGTTACTAGATGTTATAGAAAATGATTTTATACGATTAGTACCAACAAATTTAATTATTTCTGGAGGACGTGATTCTGAGGAAGCAAAAATGATTGCAGATAATATGCGACAGTTTTATATTGGACCACGTCCTATTTCCGAAGAAACTATCGAGGAAATGATTTATGTATTATATTGATGTTCTTATTGCACTTATACATATTGATTTACAATTTTTTTTCTTCTTAGCTTTTTACAGATGTAATGTTTCTCCGTGGTATATTAGATGCAGCAAGATTACATGCAGCTGCTTCAAATCTAACATATTTATATAAATTTAGTTTTGATGGTGCTCTGGGACTTTATAAAAGATTAATGGGAATATCAAGACCTGGTGTTTGTCATGGTGATGAATTGGGATATTTATTTCATTTTGGTTTTTTTAATCTTAGTCTTGATCCATCATCACCTGAAATTCAAATTAAGAAACGTATGGTTTCGATGTGGACAAATTTTGCTAAATATAGGTAAGTTTGTTGTATAATTATTTTTTCTTCTTCTTTTGCAATTATTATATGGTATTATCATCGATATAATAATAATTTTATAGAAATGAAATCTGCCTGTAGAATAAAATAAGTGACCTTATTTTATAAAATACTATATACTCGATATATATATGTCAGGTCATGGCAATATAGAAAAGTATTATAAATGAACATTGATGACATTGACGATTTTATAATTTATATATCAAATTGATATTCTTTCATTTCAATGTTGTGAATCCTATAATCACTAATGATTAACATGCGGTTAATATAACAACCGATATGTTAACGTTTCCTTTATTATTATAAGAATGTAGATACCTTTTTTTTATTACAATACTCTCTAATGTTAAACTGTGTAATTAGTTTATTATAATAGAGAATTTATTTATATTTAAATGTCTTATTTTTATCATAGCAATCCTACACCATTAGGGCGAGATGATCAAATTTTAAGTGTTAAATGGAATACAATTAATAGTGAACAGGAAACAGGACAATTGCCTTATTTGGACATAAGTGCAAGTTTAGAGGCACGTGTTAATCCAGATACAAATAGATTGCAATTTTGGGATCAAATTTATGAAAAATATAATGGAAAACTTCTTCAATAGTAATTATATGTGTTATAATGTTAACTTTCTGTCAATTTATAGATTTTTTTTTACTGATGGTTTGAGTTTAGTTATTAAAAAAAAAAAACAGAAAATAATAAACGTTAATAGGAAACTAACCTCATTCGAAAATCAATTTTTAAAAAAGTATTAAGTTTTTTTTTTTAAATATAAAAGAATGGTATAGTTGATTTAGTTTGTTTGAAAGTTTTAGATTTATTAGATGCTTTAATTTATTAACATTTTTTTAAAAAAAATTATTTTATATGTGTTAATTGATGTCTATTCTTTTGAAAGAGTCAAATGTTTTTAAATAATAAATAAAATGATTTTAAATAAATTATGATCTATTAATTACAGTAGTATACTCATTTATAATCATCCAGATATGGTGAAGATTTTTTAGTAAGAAATAAGAAAATTTATTTATGATAAATATTAAGTCGATCGTCATGTATCCCTAAAAGTTATATAACACATTTTTTCATTCTCAATTGGTGTAAATTATAAATAGTACAATACACACAATACACAAATTATATATAATAATGTATGGTATAAAAAGATGCATGTAAATTGTGTACATATATTGCAAAATAGTTTATTTTTCGTTATATATCATAACATATTATTAGTAAAAGCGTATTATTTCAAATATGTAAATTGCAACAAGACTTTGAACCAATGTATGCAGAAATTATATATAGAATGTAATTGCAGTAAGGTCAAAGCAATGAACAAATAAATTATATACTGAGAAATATCTAAATAAGCATTACAAAATGACTATGTATTCGCTTATTATAAATTAAATTACAAATTTCTTTTGGCTACATATTGTCTTATTCAATAATTCTTAAATTTATTATTAGATTTGAATAGTAATAATATCAAAATCTGATCCTTTATTGATTTAATCCTTAATTCATTATCCGTATTATGACCATGCTCATCAAAATTACGTATATCATTTGATTCTAAATATGTAGATGCTTCTACAGATATAAATGTTAATATAATTAATGAATATAAATTAATTTTTAATTGAAATTACCATTTGCAAAATTATCTATATCAGCTTTGTAATAATCTTCTTGTGCCACATAATGTGGTCCACCATACCAATCTAAGACAGCAATTTGTACAATTTCCAATTTACAGAAAAAGAATGACTGTTAAAATTGAATATTCATTTTAAATCATGTCGATAATTAGCAAAAATATAATCAATATAAATTTAATATATTAAATATAATAAAAGACTCGAAATGTATTATCTACTAGTAAAACTATAATCTCGAATTAATTCTGCATATTTCATCTATGAATTGAAAGAAAATGTCGTCAACTTATTGTTGTACTAATTACTACCGAATAGGGTCCGTTATACTAGCGATATTAATAATTTATTATACTTACATGTGCCGCTAGCCAAATAGTTGATGCTGGATGACGACTTACAAATGCAGCACTACCAAATTCTCTTTTGTACCATTAATAAGCTAGGATATAAATAAATAACAATATAATATTATAAAATTATATGTATATGTATATGTTTTAAATACTTCATGTACAGTCCCAGTTATCATTATTCTAGCACAAGTAGGTTCCATTGGATCTACACCTTTTTTTAGTACAAGTTAAATCTTGATCATTTGAAAATAATGCTGTTACTTTATTTATTTTTCTAATATCTTTGGCAGTAAAATCTGAATCAGTTAAATAAAAATAAATAACACCAGACGATTTGCCATTCTTTAGAGAATCAGCAACCGAAATTACATTCACCATTATAAATCCATCAATTGATGTTAACGATGGCATTGTACCC
The DNA here is from genome assembly GCA_027564355.1 of Penthetria funebris. NCBI lineage: Eukaryota > Metazoa > Arthropoda > Insecta > Diptera > Pleciidae > Penthetria > Penthetria funebris. The sequence goes on from JANSTX010019983.1 coordinate 4,597, forward strand.
ATTGAGGCCCATTCTACAAAATTAATATATTATTTTTAAATATTTAATTATTGTTATTGATATTATATATAATCAATCAAAGTTGATGATTTGATTAAATCAAATCATTAAATATGTAGAAGAAATAAAATTATCTATTATTATTTAAAATTGAATCACATAATCAAGTTTTTCTTTTCATAATATTAATAATTTTAACAACTTAAATAAAAAATATAATTCTTACGAGATTTAGGAACAATATATCGCGCCATTCTAGCATAATCCGTATGATCTGTCAAAACATTAAAACCTGAAAATAAAAAAAAATCTTTATAATGTTTATACACCATTTCTAATAAATTGCGTTTATTATTTTGCTAAAAATTGATTACATTATTTTATTGTTTTAAATTTTGTCATTCTTGCTGTTTAGGTTTAGAAATTTTAGCAATACTTTAGAACCTTTGACATAATATCCTTAATAAAAAAATATCGTGAAATATGTAATTGTAGGCTTATAGAAAATACAATAATATGCAGCCATAAAGTATTTATTCTAAAGAAAGTTTTGTGATAAACGTACAAGCATATTAATGTCCATTTTTTTTAATGCTTTATTATAGTGAACGGAATATGTATATGTACAAGGGTCAATAGTTTTAAATGTTCATATCAAAGAACAAAATATATTATCACGATTTTGTGCACTTCATCGTTTTTATTTTCCGTATTTATGTTTATTTATTTTTCGTATTTTTCTTCCACTCTGAGCAACAGAAAATTATTGTATGGTTTATTTATAGATTAAATACATGTATGTACTTATTTTGAAAAAAAAAATAAATTCTGTAGTGATTTGAAAAAAAATACGTAACGTTTAAAAAGAAATCTCACTACTTACTTGCCAATTCACTTAATACTATATTATTACACTATCAAATTCAAAGAGCAAATGAATGAAAAATAAATAAAGGAATTACTAATCTAATCATAAGCAAATTATTATTTACTAACACATACTCTTGTATTAAAAAGAATTCGACATTGATAAAACTGCTTGAAGTGTTTCAGTATGTTAACTAAACACATTTATCACGTCTTAATCAACCGATAATTTTATTCTCATCACTCTCGTGCTTGATTAGAAGTATATAATATGTCAACGAAATACAGATTGTGCACGTTGTCCCATTCGCAATCATTAGTAGTACGCTCCTCAACGTTCTGATAATTTATAAGTAAATATCCGGACCTCTATAGCTACATACATCAACAGTCAAATGGGCTGCTTTAGTAAGGGTATAAAAAAGTACTTTTCAGTAAACAAAAGGGGTCCATACGTAGACGAAGTTAGGTTTTTATCCGATTTCCTTTCACAGATCTTACTCCTATACCTCTTAAATAATGATACTACCTACGACAACTTTGTCGGTTCAAGAAGCATTGTTCTTACAATCCAGGTTCCAAATTGTGCCAAATATTAACGTTACGCAAGCAATTTGCAATAGGAAAGTTTTAGCAGTACCGAGTAATACGTTCGCAGCTAGCTACATTGGTGAAATTGATGTTAATTTCTAAATCGAATAACATTAAATTGACGTCAATTATTCAATTATTAAACATAAATCAATAAATTTGTTAATATGATAATTACAGGGAATATCAACTGCGTGACTAAAAGATTTACGCTTCAAATATATAAAACATCATATTCATCAAGTACCAACAAAATGCATAATAAATCTAATTGGGGAAATATGTAAATTAATTACCTGAAGCGTGGTTGATGCCGAAAAAGAAAAATTAATTTAATTATTTTAATAAGCAAACACTTTATTGGGGTTTAGAATCCGGTAATAATTATGTTTATAATATAAAAAGATTCACAATACACAACGTTAAATTATGGTTATATTCAGAATCTAACATAATTTTTTGTGGAGACTTTCCAAGTTTTCATCAATGCTCGTAATGTCAGTTGAATTCGTAATAACGAAAAAAAAATAGTTACCGCACTTCCTTATGCGTGCATTGTATACTTTGTGATTAGAATAAAAGTTTACTTTAAAACTTCTTAAATTGTTTAAATTATATTTGAAAACTAAATACAATTGTGTCACTATCAAAAAATTATTATAAAAATAGATTGGAATTTGGTATGTAACTTCTATTTTATCATTTTGTTTTGTATAACATTTTTGCATTAACACCAAACAAAATTTTAGTAGTTGTGCGAAAGCAAAGTATCGTTTCACATAAAGTTTTTAAATATGATATAATTTTTATTTAAACATGTGTGTTTTTAGTATTTAATAATCGTTTACCCAGTCGACTTTAAAAACAAGAAAATGAATTACCAATTTCACAACACAAAAAAATGAGGTCGCCATGTTTTTATTTTTATGGCGGCCTCATTTTTTTTATGTCTGTCGCAAAACTGATCATGAATTAACATTTTTTATATACTAGATCCTTGCACACAGTACATATAAGTTGTTTTTTTAAAAAATAAACTTTGAGTTCGATTTTGCTGCTCTTTGGCATGTAAATATACGCATCCAGTTATATAGTCTAAGTATTGTGTCTAAACGAGGGAAAAAATCAAATATGATATCGTGATTGGTCTAGTGATATAAGTAAGTCCTATTTAACAAAAGTTGCAGGAATGTACTAAAAGGTTTATTAATTAAAATGATATCTGTAATTTAGATTCAGGTTTATAAAGGTAATTCGAAGACATAAATATATGCTACCGGCGATTGATGCTAATAATATATGTCTATACATCATTATCATCGTTATATGGACTTAAACGCCACATGGGTGCATAGGGTGGACGTTTTCAATATCAATTAAAACAAACATAAATTGTATTTCCTAATAAAAAATACTCAGTCTTGTTTGGCATTTCATATACCAAAGAACTTAGTAATCTGTGGTCACTATTATTTATAGCTGCTTGTCGGATTTATTATTTTATTTTTGCAATTCTGTTTGTTTATTGTACAAAGTCGCATGGATCGTATATGGTATAAAATGAACCAATTTGATTACCAATTGTATACATTGTAATAATAGAGATGCGTGTGCACAGCAACCTATTATTGTGACTTTGAAATTTTGAGATTCTATAATTAAAAAGACTACGCTTGTCCATTGGAGGTTTGTGATATTGTTGTAACTGTTTTCATTCTAGCATGTTTGATCACAACATACCTGCTACTGTGAGTTTAACGTCATGTGCTGTATGGAGTTAATTATTGTTGACCTAAACTAGGCATTTCCTTCCCCTATATTAGCATTAGCATTGATGCAGTGTTTTCGAGTTACATGTTGACCTTAACGCGACGTGAACTCGTATGTATAAGTTGTTTATTAATACTACATAATGTGTGTTTCTCATTATCAGACAACTTTCGTAATTTTACACAATTACGTGAACATGTGTTATAAATCCTCTGTAAGTCTGTAGTATCCTACTGATACTGATAATATTGTGACTGCTGTCAAGCATATGCTACACTTTTATAGTTTCTTTCAACCACATGAATATTTTATTCGATTATAATTAATATTAACCAAGAAATCTTCATTAAAATATTACATTTTTAAAAAATATTACTAGGTATGATGTTTAACAAGTTATATAATAACACTACAGTATGTTCCTGGGAATGTTATTATAATTTAATGTAAATATTATAATAGAAAAAAAAATTATTTAGACATGAATCATAATAAACTATAAATTTTATTTTAAATTTCTAAATGATTCAAATAATTGTAATAGAAAAATAGTTTCATCCAATCCAATTTCAGCACTATAAAGATTTTTAATACGAACTTTAATATTTTCTAAAATTTCTCGTTCTGGTGGTGTTAATGATTCAACAATCTAAAAAAATAAATAATAAATAAAAATATGATCGTTTTCATTGTCAAACATTTCATTTGCTGTATATACCTCCAAAATATATTCTTCAGGTTCGCCACGTTCTTTCATTGATTCAATAATATTTTCTAAGCGTTGTGATTTTTCAATTAATCTTTTATTTTCTGATTTATAATGACCAGCACGAATTATTAAATTATATACAGCTTTATAGCATGTTTCTAATAGCATTGAAACAATTTGTGTTTGATTTACATAAAATAAAAAGAATGTTTTAGCCATTCCAGTACCTCCACCACCTGCTTTTCGTATCGTCTTTATCTTAATAGAATTTGAAAAGTGATTTTATAAATTTTTTGTTATGCACGTTTCTTTACCTATTTATTAGTACATACTTGTAAAAAATGTTCATCTAATAATTTATATGTAAATAGTTTTGCTTCTTTTGATGGAACCATTGCTTCTTTTTGTATCTCTTCTTGTTCAATGAATGTTTTAAAACGTACAATTCTATTTAATTAAAAAAATTATTTTTCAACATATTAATTTATAAAATCTTTATACGATTTACCTGAATATTCTTGCTGCTTTTGAACCAAATTTTTCAGTTATTATATTTTCTATACATGACCATGTTAGATTTTCGATAGCAATTTTTATTTGAACAATATATTGACCGCCACCCATTTCACCATAACGACTTAAAAATTTTAATTGATCATCGTCTTTATGAAAATAAAAAAACAAATACAAAAACTAACAAAACAGTTGTGTTTTATTTAATTAATTTACTGATTAAAGAAACATATTGCTCCAAATATTTATTTAACTCAAAGTTTTTTGATTTTTTCTCAGTATATTGTTTTAATTCAACAAATGCTATCGGATTGGATGATGCTTGCCATGCATCTGTTCTTGTATACATTTGTTGTAATATATATTGAAAACATTCACCAGCATTCATATCTATTTTACGTTCAATTGCTGTTACCATAAGATCATCTCTAAAATCTTGATGAAATCTATCATAGTTAATTAACCAAAATATGTCTAGTAATAAAAATGTATATATGTTATTTTCATATTACTAATAATTTAAATTATTAAAATTACCTTTATCAGTAGTTTCAATTTCTTCACCATTTTTTAAAGCAATTAATTCTAATAATTCAATATTAGGTGGTGTAAAAAATAAACTCGCGACATTTATTAATTTTGGTAATAATGTTGATTCATCGTTACTGGCACTATTTTCAATTGTTGGTGCTCGAATAAAATAATTATGTTGTATTAAATCAAAAAATGTTGTTTTAAAGTTTTGTAAAACATTCGTTTCAGCATTTTCTGCACAATTTGCTATAATAAAAGAACCAATTTGGCTACCAGAACGTAGTAATTCTTCTGTTATTGAGGCAGCAGTTGATCCAAATTTTGTTTGTATTAAATGTATGTATCTGAAAATAATAATAAATGCAATCAAGTTTTTTTTATGTTAATGTTAATGTAACATGTTATTATTTCATAATGTTTTTCAATCTATTCATATTAAAACTAATTTGGTATCGAATATATTACTAAAAACTAGATTATTTGGGGCTCGATTCATTATGTTTTTAAATCAAAATTTTATTGAAGTATTAAACTGTTTTTAAAGTTATGACTCACCTTGGATACCTTATAAACAATAGAATTCGATCTCTATACAATGAATATTCAATATAATTTTCATTATCAGATATTTCAAATTTAACTAATCGAAATTTAATTAAAATTGATAATGCATTTGAAACGATACTTTTTGTTAAGCCAGTTGATTTAACTATCATTAATAACGTTCTTGATTGAATTGCAGAAAATAAACAATCACCCACAATTTGTACATTTCTACCGAAATGTTGCTCTAATATTGTTGAACATAATTTACCTAATTGAATAGACATTATTCTTTTAAAAATTAAATAGTTTACATATATTTTATTATGTATATTTCTTGTTTTTGAATTTATTGACGTTTCTTTAGTAAACACACGTTGTATTTTGACAGCAATAAATCCCAGCGCCTTCAAAAATAATTGTCAGAATGAGGTTATGTTTTTATTGTTTTGATTTTATTTACTATTTATATTTTTCTTTATAATATTTAAAAATATATTTGAATCATGATTACACAAAACTCTACACATTGGTCTATGGGTCTAATCGAATCAATGAAAAATCCAAAATTGCAATTAATTTCTAGTGAATTGGCAGTTGTGATAAAAGATAAATATCCAAAATCAGAATACCATTATTTAATTTTACCATGGGAGAATATTCCAAGTATATTTCATGTAATTTAATTAAATATTATAATTGATCGAAATATTGCATAAAACATTCTATATACACATATTTATAGCTTACAGAAAAACACATTGACCTATTAGATGAACTTGAACTGTTAGCAAAAAATTCTATAGAAATAACTGGTACTAATCAAAAACATTTTAAAATTGGTTATCATGCTTCCCCGAGTATGCAACGTCTTCATTTACATGTAATATCAAAAGATTTCAATTCAAAATTTCTAAAAACGAAAACTCATTGGAATAGTTTTAATACAGAGTTTTTTCTTTCCGTTGACTGTAAGTTTTCAGTTATCTCTGATTTAATTCGAAAATTCTATTCACCTTTTTATTTTAGTTATTCATAAGCAAATACGTGATAGTGGTAAAATTAAAAAATTCGAAATATCAATTATAAAAGAATGGATGGCATCTACTTTGAAATGCAATAATTGTGTTTACCAACCAAAAAATATGCCAGATTTAAAGAATCACATATTATCCAGACATATTTTAACTAAATAAATAAGATTATTATTAGACATTAAATGTATTACTGAAATACTGATATCATAATTTATAACGTAAGGCTATAGACTTATTATTTTTAGTAACATTTTGAACAACTGATAATCCAAGTAGCTTGTGGATAAATATGGTTATATATCAAAAATGTATACAATATGTTACACTTGTTTGTTTTTGATAGCCTTTTCATGATTTTAAAATTAAATGAATGTTATGTTCTTAAAAAGCAAATAAACAATTCAATAATAAAAATTAAAACAAATATAAAGATATAATTCTTATATAATATTTGATTATAAAACAACAAATTTTATTTTCTAATAATTTATTTACAATAATTTTGGACTTAAATTATTTATTAAATTTGAATGCTAATTACATCAAAATCCGATTCTTTATTAATTTTTATTCTTAACTCTTTATCCCGTTTATGACTGTAATTATCGAAATTATTTACAGCATTGGATTCTAAATTTGTCGACAATTCTAAAAGTAATAATATATGTTTTTTACTTATTTATTAAATTATTATAAAAATTACCATTTGTTAAATTATCTATATCAACTTTATAGTAATCATCTGATGAAACATAATGTGGTCCACCATACCAATCTAAAACAGCAATTTGTACAATTTCCAATTTACATAGAAAGAAATTCTAAAAAAAACGAAAAAAAAAATTACATTTTAAAACTATCATGCTAATAAAAATAGTAAAAAAATATACAAAATAAATTTAATATACATAATGATTATCATTCAACTAATTCGTAATCCCAAATTTTATGTACTTATTATTAGTAAAATTTTCGCATATACTTACATGTGTCGCTATCCAATTAGTTGCTGCTGGATGACGGCTTACAAATGCAGAAGTACCAAATTCATATTCTTTTGTGCCATTAATTAGCTAAAATTTGGATAAAGAAAAACACCATTGTCTATTAAAACTTCAATTATGTGTAGAAACTAAGATATTTAATATACTTCGACTACACTTCCAGTAATCATTATTCTAGCACAAGTAGGTTCCATTGGATCAACACCTTTTTTTGTACAAGATAAATCTTGATCATTTGAAAATAAAGCTGTCATTTTATTTGATTTTCGTAAATCTTGAGCTGTATAATCTAAATCAGTTAAATAAAAATAAATAACACCAGTTGAATGACCATTTTTCGGTGAATCAGCTACCGATATTATATTCACCATTGGAAACCCATTAATTGATTTTAATGATGAAATCGTTCCCATTGAAGCCCATTCTAGTAAAATATTTACATATTTATTGTGTTAATAAAAATAAATAAAATAATATTAAAAACAGCATCATGAATACTTAAAGATCATAATATTTTTTAAATATTCATACTCAATGTCAACATTAAATAAAATCAGGTTTTTGTGAACAACATTAACTCTTAATCTAGTTGTTTTTACATTAAATTTTTAATTATTTTTATTTTATTTTTAATTCTATTTTTTAATTAATGTAATAAGTATTCTTACCAGCTTTATGAACGACATATCTTGCGGTTCTAGCATAATCCGTATGATCGGGTTCATTTCCGTGGAAAACATCATCAACAATATCAGTTATAGACTTAAAACTTTTACAATTAGAAAACACACAAAATGTGGACAGTATTACAATAATTAGAGGAATTTTAATATCCATTTTGTTAATATGAAAATCTGAAAAAAATAAAATCAAATACAAAATTCTCGATAATTTCTAGAATTTCTAAATTTTATATCGAAATAAATGAGAAATTTTAATTTACAGTAATATGAAATGTTTGAATTTAAAGTTTAGGTTCTAGAAGATATTTATTGAAACTTTAAAATTAAGTAATAAATGTTTTAATATTATCAATATGTCTTATATGATTGATAAATTATAATCTTTCATATTATTTTGATTATTAATTATCTAATCATTGGATATTTGTATTAATATTATATAGAATTGAATTAATATTTAAAATATTATTTTAATCACGAAAATATGTGTTATTTAGCGTAAAATATCATTATAGTAACTAGTATAGATTTTATTTTATCATACAATGTAATTCCTATCATTTTAGCAATCTAAATCTACGTTTATAATATTAAATGTTTAAAATTCATTTTTGATATATAGTCCTGTTGTTTCAAATACCAGAATAACAGATGGTACAATATAACAAAGTTAATTCATATGCAAATATAACAATATGAATGTATAATAGAGCGTGCCTATTATTAGAGGCTTTGGGAAAGTTTTTACAATGATAATAAATAAAACTAACGTTAATGTTTACATAACAAAATAGTTATTAAACAATATATGATTTGGGGTATCTGAAGAAGTAATCAAATTTTATTTATATTCAAAGTTATTTACAAAAATGTACAAATTGTGTCTGCAAACTTTTATCTCATATTTTTCAAACAATTCTCAAGTTATCGTTCAAACAGGCCCACGGTCAGATGAACGTAGAACGATTCTTAGCATAAACTGTGTACTCAAAAATATTACTACAGCTCTATTATCTTTGTTCCATTTGTAATCTCTTTCTCCTTGGTGGCATAATTGCACTCATCAATTTTGCAATAAATTCGTTACAAATGTATATGCAAAGGATAATTAAAAATTGTTTTTATAGGTAATGATAAAAAACTTCTACTTACTTAACTATGCCAATCAAAAATATGATAGTTACTCTTCAATATAAAAATAAATTGTATCAGAAATCAAAGTAAAGTGTAATTGTTAATCAACAATGAGTTAACATATAAATGCGATTATTTGACTTTGATAAAAAAATAATAAAAATCTATATTCGCTTTTCTTTGTTGTAGCTGTAGGTTGTGTTTTTTATAATATAATAAATAAATGAAATATACTAGTAAATTTTATAAAATACACGTATAAGAAATGTTTGAATAAAATCAAAATTTGATAAATATATTTGTAAACATAATAGTCCAATTCCTTAACTTGAGAATGTATGTACGTTCACGAAATAAAAGATTGAATTGTTCACAATAAAAATTTATTGTTCGGTATACTCTATGTCTCAAATTTGGTTTGTAAAGATAAAATAACATTTAGTGAGAATGTTTTTTAATGGTTTTACGATGAAATATTACTATTGAGGGGAGCTGATGAAGATATTCTTAATTTTATCAATCATGATAGGAAACAAATTTGACCAAGAATATTGTAATCTGCTAACATGTTTTTACTTAGCCCATGTTCACTACTAAGTGCTACTCAAAATTCAATCATAGTAATATCTGTCAAGTCGAATTGTGAGTAAAAAGTAAAAAGTTGATGTTAATGTTCTGTTTCTCGACTAATTATGTTTCAAAAATACATTTAAGTGAGTATTCACGCACCATAAAAAATTATTTAAACGTCAAACCGAATAACACATTATTATAAAAACCGGCTGTTTCGTTGAATTTAGATATGCTGCTGGTTTTATTGCGTCGGCTTGTCTGGACTCTTAGCAACCTGTATCATAGACTGTTCAGCAACTTGTTAAGTACTCTGTTCACCTCTCTTTGATATCAAACAGTTATTACTAAATTGAATTTTCATTTACTAATTGTTTTCCAAACATGTCGAACATTTTCATGCAACAGAGACGATAAATTATCTGCGTAATATTGCTTTCTTATATCATTGTTCTGCAGTCGCACAACTTCAATACATTTCGCAGTCGTCGATTTTGTCTTTGCATATTTATTATAAATAGAAGTTATACCAAGTAAGTTGAATCTCCCCACATCGTTGAAAAGAAGAAGTATCCAAATATGAAATAAAGCAAAGTGGATTATAAATTTTGAAGCCATTAAGAACCATAAGACATTATACATTCACCTTAATGAAATTGCGGGTTTTTTCATGTCGCAAAAACGTTCATATATAGATGAAATTTTGCAGACTGATTTGTAACATAAATCGAATATCGAATATGAATTAATTTATATCACTATACCTTTCTTATATGCAACTGAGTTCAAATATTGGATTCGTGCTAAAATATATGCGGTACACTGTTTCTTATATATTGCAGTTTATTAATTTGACTGAAAATTATGTTAACTTATAATATTAAAACTGAAAGGCATAAATTAATTAAATTATAATATATTAATACCTGAAAATTTTCAACGTAACTGTTATACTTAGTTACTACATAGACAAATTAAAAATATCGTACATTGTTAAAATCAATGTGAAAGTGAATTTATTCAGTATCAATATTTTTAGCCTAAATTCATTATATGAGGTGAAAATGACTGGGTTTGGAACAACACTCTTAAAACAGCATTCGGACAATGACGGTAAATCATACAAAATGTGGGGATATATAAGTATAATTTTGATCGCAACAATACTAAATTCATCAATCCATATTGGAGATACATGATTGTCTTATTGTCTAATCATCAATTTCATGAACGCAGTGAAGTGAATTTGTAGTAGTGACAAATAGTGACCAACTGAACTAACATTTAGATTAGTCTAATCGTTTTTCCCTCCACGTAGTAATACTGATAACTTGATAACAATTTATGTCAATATTTGTCGTGTAATCGAGGCTAAAAATTGGGTACATGTTGTGTTTTTATAAGTATCTCGGAATTTATACATATAACTACTATAATAACTATAATCTTACTCCATTTTTAACTTGAAAATCTCAATTTATAGTTATTTTTATTGACATTTGATATTACTTATGAATATTAGAAATGATAATTTTATTTATTATCGTAGTGCAGTCCTATGCATCTATGTGTTGTAAAGGTTGAAACCATTAGATAACGTTCTGCAGTGGTTCATATAGTGTGATATACTGATGATGATTATAATGAAAGCAATGTGATTGCTTATAATTTGTTTTTAGTAGATCGTGAAGTAATGAAAAGAAATATTTTTTACAATTACATATTTATTCATT
>JANSTX010019994.1:0-31180 GCA_027564355.1 Penthetria funebris
AAAAAAATACTGTATTTATTTTAATAGAAAATTTAAAATTAATCGAAATTCATTAAATTTAAACTTTAAATTAAAGGCGACGCATTTTTAACGATACATTTTATTTTTTTATAAACAAATTCAACACAACATTACATTACCGTTAACGGTGCTTCAACGTCTTACAATAGACTAAACTAAACAAACGAAACAATCTACAAAACACTGACGAAAAAGGAATTAACACAACCAAATAAACATATCCTGTAAATGAAATATCCTTTGTACCACCTTTATAAAAATGAAAATGAAAACTTTAGTGTGCTTGAAGAGAATTTTCATATGAGTAAAATAAAGCTTTTATTTTATTTATTTATTTTTTTTTTTTTTGTTACTGAGAAATGCGAGCAAAAGTATTAGAAAGTGAGCTTTTTAAATTGCTATAACGTTAGAAAACATGAAAATGAAATTTAGTAATGAAAGTGAATTATAATAGTCTGAATGTATATTATCGGTAAGGAAATTGATTGATATTCGATTTATTGAAAAATTAATGACGATATATTAATGCTCGTATATGATAAATTCAGAAGCAACTTATAAGGTTAATATACGTTAGATATATTCGATACTAACAAATTTTCGCTATGTTACTCTTGAATTCATTTATTATTCACACATAACAATCATATCCTTTCAAAGGATATATAGAATTGTATTACTTTTACATATTCCTAGGATATTATATATATATAATATCGATATTCTATTGATGTAGAATTGTGGTGTGACTGTTATTACAACCATAATTTAGATTTTTTTAGCTAAGGTAAACAAATTAACCTTATCATAATAAATAAAAAATTATTACATTCTCTATTTTTTTTTTTGGTATAATGTAACTACAATGCTAGAAAAATGTAGCATATTTAATAACATGTTAATAAATATTATTTGTTGAATTGGTTTAATTTAATGTAGCAATTTTCTGCAATTAAATAATAACAACATAAGCAAATAAGCCAGTAAGTAAGTCAGTAACTCCAAGTGTACATCATTTTAACGTCAATCATCTCGCTAAATCCGGTACAATTTCTTACATATCTCAGTACATGGATCTACATGCTGGATTGAACTGAAACATTTTCTCAATTAGAAATTAACAACTAACTCCGTCAACCTATGCAGCTGAGTGCTTGCATCTTGCACTGCTCAAATATGAATAGTATACGAGAAATATAGAAACAATAGCCTCAAATCGGATAGGAACACGGACTTACAAAACCGGACACGATTTAGAACTAGCAAAGCTAAAACAATGTTATTGTATATACATAATGTTAATAAAACTTCTAAACTTATACCAAATATAGATGTTTATTATAAAATGTTATATCATATTAAGAATTAATTGATATTATAAATTTAGTCTTACAAGAACAAATAAAAGTATTAAGGTTAAAATATGTGCATAGAAGACTCTTGTTTTTCTTTATATCCATTCCTCATATGAACATCCTATTAAGTATACTTTGTGATTAATGGGCATACATTGATTGCAGGCCATAGTTATATTACAAATGACTAAATTCTCTTGGTCAACGATAATCATTTTGCTTTATCCAGTCTCCATTTCCAATGGCTTCACGAATAATTACAGAGCTCAAAATCTCATTTCGGATTCTGCGACAAATTTCCTGATCCAGTTCTGGAATATTCATTGTTTGAAGAGACATCTTTTCTCGGTATATGGTCAATTGCAAAGTAATAAACATTCTTGCAATGAACGAAACACAAGTCTTGGGTGATGAAATCATGAAAGATTTCATTATCTCAATTACGTGTTGCTCACTAACTTTGCTGATCAATTGTGGAAAGGCGATTTACGTGTGAATTTTTGGCGGACAAATAGTTCTGAATTCAACATTATGTAGATTAAAATTCATTTCGATAGTGACATAATACAATTGTTTCATGTACACGCTGAAAATGTGTATGAAATTTTCTGATACTATTGGAGATAATTATGATATCTTCACCAGATGTCGAGATTGTTATAGTAGGAAATGTTCATTATGTTCCTGTAGCAACGATTTTCATCAAAAACAAAAATTGCAATTTCTCGTGAACGCTTTAAATGGTAAAAGATGGGCAACGACTTTCTACATATTTTATTCCCAGAAAATCTGTCTACGAATATAATCGTTTCCAAGATATTTGCATTTTAAATAAAATACATCTTCTAAAGATTATGATCTTCTAATACAAATCCACAAACCTATAAAATGTACCAACATTTTTTATCAATAACAAAAATTGCAATTACTCGTGAAAAATTGGAGATAGAAATATGGTATAAACGGTAAAATACGTAGAAATGTCTGCTACATTTTATACACAATCCCTAGATATTCTGCTATAACAATTAGTCTCTAAAAGCGAAAAAGCTCGTGCTATAACAAGGATACCAACATCGCTTTTAATTGCAAAAGATGCGCAACACCTTTTTACATATTTCATCCTCAGATACGAAAACTCTACATATAATCGTTTCCGAGATATTTGCATTTTAAATAAACTACATTTTCTAAAGATTATGATCTCCTAATATAAATCCACAAACCAATGAAATGTCGCTTCTTTCATTTGATAAAAATCAAAAAGAAAACTTGAATTTTCTCGTATGCGATTGAAGACAGACACATGGTGTAAACGGTAAAATACATAGTAATGTCGACTACATTTTATACACAAACGCTATACATTCTGCTAAAACAATTAGTCTAAAAAAGCGATAAAAATCGTGCTTAAGATTATGATCTCCTAATACAAATCTACAAACCCATGAAATGTACAAATATTTTTCATCAAAAACAAAAATTGCAATTTCTCGTAAGAGATATAGGACATTGTGTAGACGGTAAAATACGTAGTAATGCCTACCACATTTTGTACACTTCTGTCAGACATTATGCTACAACAATTGGTCTACCATTTTCATTAATTACATAAAAGCCTGTTACTATTTGATATGATTTTAGTATGGTTTGATGATGTCGTCAAGTCTGCCGATGAAAGCTTTATAGACTTCATGTATGTCAGAAAGTTTAGCGTCCGTAGAGAATCTGATGTACAAATGTTTGGTAAAATATGAGCTCAATTCGTGTGACACATTGGCTTCTGACAAACACTAAAAGCATTATTCGAATTTGCTTTCATTATCATACTATGATGTGAACTTATTTCGAATTAATATGTTGAAATATTTCGCATTTAGTTGTTTTCGAATAACAAGTTGACGACAGTTGTGTTGTGGTCATTCTATTTAGAATTTCGGAGACGTTTATTCTAAATAATTTCGCATTTACTTTCAATATTTTTTAATATTCACGTTTCTATAAAATAGACAATAACATCATTTTTGGGTCATAAAATTAACGATATTATTTTGAAAAATATAAAAATTGAATTTATCTTCATTTATATAATAAAACGTTACTCTCTTTAAAGAAAACAAGAAAAACATATTAATATGCAATAAACACAATATTTACTTGCAAAAACGAAACGTTGATAGAACAACAAATGATAGAAATTTAATGTTTCCAAATAAAATAGACAATAAAATTCATATTTGCTACGAAAAATATTGGTAGTAAATTTTCTAAAATTGAAACCCCCAGTCAATATTTTACATTTCCCTTCATTTATTACATAGCACAACCAATAAAGTGGTTGTGATTATCAATAAATGTATATTTCTGTCCCCACTCAGGACACAATAATATTATCATATTAAAATATTATAGTATCGTGAAAGGTTTTGTCCTTTTAAAATTAGCGCTGATATACAGGCAATTTATTTGATTTTTTTGATTTACTAATTAATACAACTGAAGAGGCAGTTAATCATAGTTTGCAATAGAACATTTAAACAATTTGTTGTTACGACACCTTTTGCGAAATGTTAGACATCCTGACTAATAGATCATTTTTATAATTTAACATTAAATCATTATCCTAAATGAATCATATCCTGAATATTTTTACAGTTTCATCTCACTCAGGAGTCTGTTCATTTAATTTTGAAATCACTAGGATGTCGTTCATTTAACAAATAATTATTGTCAAATACTCTGTATATCGTTTATTTAGCAAAACGTCAAATTGATTAGACTCAATAGTACGTAGAATAAGCGTTGAACGTATGGATTTGATACTCTCGGTATGCACATCAATTCTATCCTACTTTGGAATGATCACAACTACATATTTCGGCAAAGCAAATAATAATAAATAAATATACGTTCTGAGTACCAATTATATTACAAACAAATTATAAACAAACTTTTCAATTATTTTAAGTGAAAATAAAATTTATTAATTACATGTGAAACGCCAAATGCCTCAATTTTGAGAGGAATATTAACGAGTTTTATCGTATGCAAATAGACTCGGTTCGAAATTTAGATTGTTAGAAAAATGGTTTAACCAACGAAAGTGACGCAAGTGGCTCAGAAATTTAAAAATTTACGTTATTGAACTGAACAAAATTCGATTGAATAAAAGCAGAGAAAGTTACTGAATATAATCGTAGTTCAAATTTACAACAGTTTGCATTTAAAAGTATTATAACCAAATAAAATTAATTTTTTAACCAATAATTTACAATTTTATATTAAATAAAGTCATTCCAAAAATATCAATTCAAATAAAGTCCAATCAGTAAACTATAATTTCTTACCATCCTTGCTTGGATGATTTTTTCCGTCTCTTAAGATAAATATATTTTGCAAAATATAACATATTTCTACTTACCTTGGAATTTGTAATGCAATTTCATCCAAACTGTCTGATGGGCTCATTGGAGTTTTTTCAAATAGCCTTGATGGGGCTAATGTTAAATGGCCTGCAGAATCGCTTACACATCGAAATACCTTAGCTCCACGTCTTTGTCGTTGACGTTGTTCGGCCGATTTTTTCCGTTTATTCTCTTGTTCTCGTTGGAGATTGTGTAGCCGAAAGAAGAACATAGACATTCTAGTCCGTAGATTTTTGATTGATTTTGATCACAAATTAAATTTTGATAAGTTACAAAAAAATAATTGAAAAAATATTTTAAAAAATTTGCAGTGCCAAATATTTTCATGCAAAAATTACTACTTCTAACAATACTTTAATTGCATGCAATTTCAATTACATAATTTTTAGACGAGAAAAGCAGACTAGAAATTATTAGTTACATCTAATGTTGAAAAATAAAAAAAATGTGTGTTCTTTTGCCTATGAGAAAATCAAAGCTGTGTTTAAAAAATAATGAGTATAACATGTTTTCGGAATGTTCCAGCAGATGGTCAGGAATGGACGATTCGACTAATATCAATAGATTAATCAGTCACAAATTACATATTTCTTTGTTTTGGTTGTTAAACACAGAATTTTTTCTGTCTTCTGACTTATTGCATATTGCAGTCATAATATTAAAAATTTAATGATCGTGTAGCATATTAACGCCTCGACTGTCATGATGGATACCGGGATTAAACTTGTCTCAAAGACCAAATATATGCTTCATTTTTGATTTAAACTAAAATAAGTAGGATCTACTTAATTAAAATAAATATACTAACTTAGTCAGATGAAATTGTAATCTATAAAAGATTCATCACATCTTATGAACTGAATTTCCAAAGAAGTTCCAATTTTATCATCATGTCTGCGCTCTTTGAAAAAAACCCACAGGCATAAATTCAATACCGCCAGGGCAAATAGGTCTAACAAATTGCCCAGCGTCAGAATTAGCAGAAAAAGAGAAAAGAGAAAATAAAAAAGAAGAAGAAGAAGAAGGAATAGAAGATGAAGATCCCCAACGTAGTATACCTTATGAGCAATGACAATTATTCGATAATGCTATACATGCACGACAATTTATAGGTTCAATACTCGACGAAATAATGACACACACAAAATCTATTCGCATTCATTTTGTATTTATTTTACAAACGGGTACAAAATTAGCCCTGGATGCTAAAATCACCATCATAATAGGGCACAAATCACCACTCGTTTTCTAATTTTATTTCATAAACTACCCTTATACCATCGACAAAGTGTTTCATATACAACGATAACTCAAATTCAGACGCTATATAACTTATAGACTACTCTTACTCACAAATGTCACTATTGGAAAGGTAATGATATGATATCTGCGCTAAGTGTCCTCCCATTACTGTTATTGCCTAAGAACACTTTAGTATCCGCCTAAGTCAGTGCAATAGGCTCGGATAGAGTACCAGATTGTCTTTGACTTCACAGATATAAAACACATTTTGATCAACTGCAGGAAAACATGATCTCAACTTTTAAAATCAAAATGAAAGTTATAAAATTAAATTCAAATAAATTAGTCCCAAAACAGAAATTTCCACCAAATCATTTAAACATAAATTACTCTTAAGTGGGTTGACTAAAATTCATAGCATAACCAACCAAATAAACAAAAAAAAAAAAAAAAACAAGGGAAAAGAAAAGAAACACAATAATAATATGAAATAAGCGGAAAAGGAAAACCACTTTACACACTCCATTATCACTGATTTCCTAATAGAATGAAAATGGTAATCACATTTTTAACAACCAAGAAAATTTCAAAATCCTCACTGTGATAAATTCGTTCTTCATTTATTCTTTCAATTGAATTAACTATGCAACAAAATCATCCCCCAACTCAATTTTACGGTAAAAGCTTCTTCTAATCTTTGTTTTGTACATATTACAGCATTTAACTTTCCAATAATTTTCCCATTTTCCTAACAGAAAATGAAAGGAAAATTCGAAATATACAACGCCATCTATTAAAATATCAGCAGATTATATTTTAGGTAAAATGTGTCACTGTTCATGAATTTAATCTTCTTTGGATTATAAATGTGGAAAAGTTTTTCTTCTGTTACAAAGTGTGAAAAAATGTACGTGATTTCATTTAAATGTGTTTTTGATGTAGAATTTTAGCATTATGTGAATTTTATTGTGTGTCCTAAGCGGTCGTCTAATTACGATTAAATACCAACACTTATGTTAGGTAGTATTTCCTCAATCAGTTAACGAATAAAATAAATAAAATAATAAATAAATATTCTAGGTTTAAGTGAATAATTCTGACAAAATTCACTACTCTATGTTTTGTTAATGTACAATAGACGCCGTCATCATACTATACGCATAGTTCCACATACGATCATTTGTTTTGTCATCTAGTTCTTTTATATGTGATTTTAAATATATGCCCACCTAGTCGCAGAAACACGGAATTAAATTAGATACAGACTAAATTCCACCGGGGCATATGAATAGCCAAAAAAAATCACTACGAGTTCCTCTGAAAGAACAGTAGGGTGACTATTTATGGTAATATCAAATTTTTGTTAAAAATTGCATATTATAATGTATGTATGATTCAACAACTTACAGTATCTCTGAAATGACAAAGGCAATTTACGTATACAAATTTGGAGCCTACGTATTTTTTTTTAATTTTCATCTTTTCCCTCTTGAAAGTCGTGAAGTATGAATGTGACAAATTTAAGGTAAATAATGTGTTGTCAAATTTGTTTACTGAATAATTTTGAAGACAGAAATTATAAAGTTCGGCTTAAAAGATTGTTGCTGTCATTGCACTTCAGAAATGATATGAAGGTTATCGTAACAAGATTGATAGCTTTTCGCCAGTAATAAAATATAAAACTATTAAATCTGATACGTATTCTGTTTCTGAGGAAAATGAACTTCATTTTTATACCCTCAAGTAAAACAAGTTGTTTACTTGAATTGTTAAGATATTATAAAGTTGCTATTTGCCTAGTACTAGTACACCGTACTTTAGAAATGAAATGAGATGCATGTCAAATGACACAAAAATGATTTGGTCCTGTTCCTATACACTGAATCAAATGCTTAGCTTGAATTGTTAAATTCTTTCTAAAATTTCTGCTTGCCTGTTATCTGATAAGCTTTATTAATTAGACAATTGACATTTGTAAGTCACACCTGTATTCATATAACAATTAGAAATACTATCAGCAATTGGCATGTTTTGCCGATACCATCCATGTCGGATCGCATGTATATATACCGTAAATATTCCCACTGTGAAAGTATGTGGAATAAGTCAAAATTGGTACAAATGTATGGGTCAAAGAGACTTATGATTTTCAAATTAAAAGTTAAAATCAAATATTGGTGACAGTTTACCATTACTGAGTTAAAACTTTGAACGCATCATGGTAGTAGATATTATCTTTGCAACCGATGCGGAAATATTTTGACAAATTGGAAAATAAATCCTTTTATTAATGACGATCACATGACCGAAATTGATATGATCGAATTGCCGGTAATATCACATGAAGATAAAATATGGATTGACTTTCCCATTTACCACAAGAATAATAAATTTTTGATTACAAAAATGTTCCTGCTTTTATCATTTTCTGTAGTACTCGCGTAATATGCGTGAGTACATACTACTATTTTCTTATTATTATTTTCCTTAAATTCAGTACAAAATTTTTCTTTTATTTATAATATTGTCATTGGCATATGGAAGTAATATGGATATTTGTTAAGGTATGACAAACGATATACTCGTATACCGGATGATACTGAATGACATATGAGTAATATATAAACTCCTTAAAGTACCTTTGAATATTGTCCTTTGAGAAAAATAAAAAACCATAAAACACAAGGAAAACATAAATATATATTTTTATCAATTTGGATATAATATGAATATATGCGGGTGGGTAGGTATATAAGGGAAATAATTCAAAAGTGCGTAACATATACTTGTATTTCACGTCTGTATGAATCATAAACATGTACCAAAAATCGTTTTTATCGAAAAATTTGATTGACGACTTTAAATTGAATTTCTTAGAAGAAATAAAATTGTTTAAGTGGATAAGAATTGAACTTTCATTTTGAACTAATTCTACTTGATTTTCTTTATATTTGAGACGTGTAAAATTCCATATACGAGTAACACATAGAATTGCACATAAATAAATCGATAAAATATCGATCAAATAAATAAAAATAGAAAAATAGAAGCAATCAAGCGCGGTGACCAAAGGATAACTGTCAATTTCCAACGGCCGCACTATTAAGACTACATTGTAAAATGATAGTATTATGGCATACTGCCACATACTTGGCGTCAGAAAAATAAACACAGTGCTTGAATAATGGATCGGATATAAGTGATGGGAGCGCAGCATGAAAACGGAAAAAACGAAACTGAAATCGATGACATGAAACAAGGCGTAAGGTATACTGGCACCAAAGCCTTATCAAAAACTAGGGCGAAATAGAATTTGTGCAAGGACAATAATTACAATACATACTAATTTATAGTTTTCGATAGAAAAACCAACGATTCCAATTCTGGTGCCAATTCCGTATTGTAACACAGATTTGAAAATAATGTATATTCCATAAGCTGTTTTATTTAAATTGGGTTAAATACCAATAGTTTGTACATAAGCGCCAGATGTTAATAGCCACGCGAATAAATTGACCCTTTCTCCCTTTCAGTGTTAAATGGTGGAAAATAATTAAATCATTAAGAAGATATTATTAACGAAAATGATGAGTAATTGATAGATTTTTGTACTAGCACTAAACATCGAATAAACTAAGATAAACAATACAATATTGCAAATTCATATGAAACCAAAGGCCCAAGAATATTTAAAAGTTAACATATATGACAAACACAATAAAAACCCATGGTTTTCTAAAGAAGTAAAGGTCTCAGTAGCAGAGATTGAGTGACGTATCTAAAACACCGAAATCTTAAAACTGTACAAGAGTATAGAACACAGCTGGTTATCGTAGAAACAGAGTGAATACTAACATTCACCAAATTAAGAATGACTTCTGGAACACATTCAGTAAAAAAAATTTACCGCAATTTATTTGTTAATTTTGGAAAATAAATGAGATTTTTTTAGAAATGAAAAAAAAGTCAAAAGAATTAATAGTAAATTTTCAAAATTTATATGCCAACGTAGATTAATCGATGGAATTCCTGAACAAAATCCACAATATATTGAACGGTCATTCACTTCCAATTACTGACAAGTTTAAATATTTTTGTTCACTTATCACGATCATCACAAAATTTTATGATACTATTCACCATCAAATAAAGTGCAACTGGATCAAGTCCTGATCAGTGTCTGAACTTTTAAGTATTGTTTAAAATGACTTGAATAGATTGAATGCAAAAGGTGAAGATACACTAGACACAGAAACTTGTGCAGAAGCAGATTGACAAGTTGGACAGCCAACTCTTAATAAGAAATAGGACATGAAAGAAAAAGAAGAAGACGAAGAAAATAGTAAAATACCAATATCAGATTGGTGAACAAGTGTAACAATATCAATATTTGAAACAGCTAACAAATCTAATCTACAAAACTACTGTGGAATCACATATCTATTCAAAACACATTCAGATACTAAAACACGCTTCATAGTAAGACTCATACACAATTCGACCACAATTTCATTGAAATGGAATTTTTCGATTTTATCGTGAGTCAATCAATGATATTCAATAAATTAAGATGGATAAAAATGGTAATTCCAGATTTATAGTGAGGTTATGGAAACATTTACTAACCATCCGTTATGCTCTGATTATAGTAATGACGAAAATAAATCAATTTTGTGCGAATAAAATTATGTTTGAAGAACTCTGTAGTAAAAAGTTGAAAATTTGCATAACACAATAAAAATGGTAATCTGTAGTGTATTCTACGACATACATTTTGTATATCATATCGTTCTAGGGTATTGTACCAATGTTTACATTTTCAGTAGAGTTAAACTGAAAAAAAAGGGAAATATATTATAGAACACTATAAGTATATAAATCCGGAAATTTACATATTGTACATAGACGAGTGTATCAGAACTTTTTCATTTCATTCATTTAATTGCTTTAATTAATGAATCCTTTGATTTATTTTTTCATTAATGAAGCAATAAAATATTTAAAAAAAAAACCTTGATTTGAGATGAATGAAGTTATACAGCATAGGAATTTAAATTTATATTATATATATATATATATTATATTATGGTGCTGAACATATTGATAGAAGGTTTAAGGTTGTCCTAAGAATTAACATCACGATATGTTTTGAATATTTCAATACAGTGGTGGATAAATCACCAGCTACCTAGTTTGTTGTTGGGATGTGCTTTTAATTAGTTGACTAACATGACATTAACGCCATTCATTTAACATCCACCGACACACTTCATTCTTCACCAACACGATATTAAAAGAAAACGGTCCATGGTGAAAGTAACTACCGTGCAGTTGAGATGATCAGAAATATTTCCAGTAAACTAGTCTCAGATCGAGTTCAAGTCATAATAAGCAGTTTGCAAAATCACGCGAATCATTGTCATGATTAACCAATGTTGTCGATTATTCTATCTCTTCTTCTTCTTCTTCCTTGCATTTTTCCTTTGCTTTTTCCTTTTTCAGGGTCGGACCTCCTACTTCTCAATCTATTTCTTCACAAGTTTTTGTCTTGTGTATCGTCACTTTCTGCATTCAATCTGTTCAAGTCATTTTGAACAACCAAGTAGCTTGTAGGCGACCGCGTTTCGTTACATCTTTTCCAATATTCAAAGCGAATTTAATGCAATAAGTTTCCGGTCTACGCATTACATGACCGAACCATCTTAATCTACTTTGAGTGATTATATTGATGAGTAGCTTTTAAACTGCTTCGAATATAGTGGTTTTCAATTGTGTCCTTCAATGTGACACCAGATGACGATCTTAACATTCTCATCTCGGTTGTGTTTAGTTTCTGCATATGATTTTTTTTTACAGCCCAACATTCAGAACCGTAAGTCATTGCTGGTCAAACAACAGTTTCATACACCTTTTCCTTTATCTTTGGTGGCATTTTTCGATCACATAAAACGCCATACACTGATCTCCACTTTCCAATCGCACTTTCTTCAATATGTTGAATATCATCATCGATTTTACCGCTTGTTGTGATATGTGATCCCAAATATTTGAACTTTTCAGTAATGGGAAGTGGATGACCGTTCAATATGATCGTGCCTTGTTGGGGAGTCGAATGATTATCATTAAATGACAAATACATGTATTCTGTTTTAGTGTGACTGATACGTAGTCCGTTGGCCTCCAATACCGAATTCCACATATTTATTTTGGATTCCAGTTCAATTGGAATTCTCATTTATTAACACTTTGTCATCTGCAAATAACGTAGTCCATGGAAGAGGATCCTGCATTGTACCAGACAGAAATTGCATAATAGTTATAAAGATTCATGGGCTTAATGCAGAACCCTGATGTACATCAACATTTACATTACAAAAACCAAACGGTATTATATTCGATTTTAATAGATAGCGAAAGAAAATGAGATCAAATACACATTGATTGGACGACAGAAACGATTAAGATATTTGATAAATCCAAACGAATTTTAGATGATTTACCGCTTCTGTGCTTAAAATTTAAAGAATCTGTCATAGTCGACACTTTCTATAAGCAAAGAATACAGTACTGCAATAACTCACAAACGAAGAATACCAACTTTTTTTTAATTAATTCGCAGAAATCAACACCAGTGTAGACAAACAGCGCAAGTGATCGTGAACAGCTACAGGTCTATTCAACAATATTACATACTTCCGTTTCATGCTCGAAATTTGATCATTTACATTATCCACCGTTCATAAACCACTTATTAATGATCAATTTTAAAACTAAAAAAATTATTCTCGTCAATTAAAATTATCATAAACTTTTCGTCTCAAGAGAGCGAAAAATTGCATCACCTACCCTTAAGCATTCAAATTTGGTATCGAAAATTTCGACACGATACACATCGAGTTCGTCGGATCTTTGTATATTTCTAGAGGAATTCGATATTGCGTTACATAAATTGACAGATGTCGTTTATTAGGTTTTAATAGAAGTAGAATAACGGCCTACTATCCGAAGGCTAACGGTTTTTTCAAAAACTATGGCATACAACATTTAAGTCGGCAAACATGTTAGCTAATACTATTGACTGGATTTACATTCAGTACCACGAATGCTTGCAGATTGATCGTAATGATCGCATCATGAAGTACCAACATTACTTAATGCTATTATCGAGTAGAATGATATCCTTGATATTATACTTAAAAAATATGAGGTTCATTCAAAAGGCACACCAAATTTTTTTATTTAAAAAAAAAAAAATAGAATAATAAGGTACAAGCAAAGATAATGCACTGTCGATATTGCACAACGTCATATTAATGTTTCATTTTGGGATTTAACAACAAATTTTCAGGAATTCATGCATTTCGGATGAGTTCTTAAATCTCATCTCTTTAGGTAATCATCAGAAAAAGGATTAAAACAAATGTGGGTAAGACAAAAAAATTTGAATGGTTCGGTCTATATTCAGACTGAGGATTATTTTGATCTTTAGTCGATCAACTACAAGTTTCACAGTGCCGCATAATGAGCCCTTGTGAAGTTCAGGTTAATATGATGATGATGATGATGAAGATGATGATGATGATGGAATGCGATTGTTAATTTAATAAACAAACATAGGCACATATGAAGTAAGTGTTACACTTATGTTTTCAACTTTCTATATTTAATAAATTAAGTTCTACAAATAAATACAATTCTCAAATGACAATAATGGCAATAAAAATGGTTTGGGTTGGATTAATTGTTAAGGGACGACCAAATATGTATCTTAATTAATATAATTATAACTTCAAGTTATAACGACCGAATAAATTAAATTATTGTTCATCTTTTTTTTTTTTATTGCATTTATGACTATGGCACTTCACAGTATATAATCGATTTTGATTTTATTTACCCAGAAAAGTTTTCATTCTTAAGACTTTCAGGACTGAGTTAAGTATAGATATTCGTGTATAATTGTTCATTTATTTGTATGGAAATAATAATTAAAGAAGACACTTAAAACAATATAATCCGAATATGGCTACAGTTTAGGAAATCTAAGACAGTGCACATCTGGACTATCGGAAAAGCTGTTTAAATTATAAATAAGACGCTTCAATATAACTAATTTATACTAACTTTCCATGTATTGCAGATAAAAATATATTTTTCAGTCAATCTTAAATATTTGATACATGCACGATACCAAATAGTGAATCAATGTGCTGAGCTAATAAGTTAATTTATAATTTTAACTAAAAAAAAATACACTACCATTATGTGCAGATGAACCTTAAACTGTTATAATTACGATCAATATTGGACCTATTTATGTCTCATCATCAGATGCCGAGATTGTCATAGCGGGTGATTTTAATGTTCACAACATTTCTTGGCTTGTGCATTCTGGTGATACTGACAACCCCCGTCTTTACGCCAAGCTTTTCGAGAAAATTATTTTTTTGAAGAACAATTGATTGACGCGAATCTCTGATGTATCTCATAATAGTCTAAATCTCATTAAGATATTTCAAACTTTATAGCACTCTATTCGGGTTGAGGCCCCTATTGGCAA
Source organism: Penthetria funebris (assembly GCA_027564355.1). Taxonomy (NCBI): domain Eukaryota; kingdom Metazoa; phylum Arthropoda; class Insecta; order Diptera; family Pleciidae; genus Penthetria; species Penthetria funebris. Next base: position 14,604 of record JANSTX010019994.1, read on the forward strand.
CTCTGATCATTGTCTAATCACGGCTTATTTTCCTTATACTTCGCTATATCGCAACCGAAGTGGTGGGTGTGGTAATACAATAGGGCAAATTGGGTTCGTTAAGAATAATTTTAAAATTATATAGGGAAAAATTCTTTAGGTTGATAATTTGTATCGTGTTGTCGAATTATTTTCCACTGTATTTTCCATTGGAATGGAAACATATATTCCAAGTTCTGTAAAATTGGTCAAGAAAAGCCCATAAATGTTCCGATAAAAATCAATGAATGGTGTTCGCAATAAAAGCTCTATATAAAGTGTGGCGAAACCATACTTTATCAATAATGGGATGTATGGCAGACGCGATGTTGTCCATGTACAGATTTAACATTTTTGGTGCAATATTATCACTAACATCTTCCTTGCCGCATTTCAAGAGTAATAATTCGAATTTGATTTCGGATTTGACTTCACATTTGTTTGTCATCGCAAATTGAGACCGACATAAGTGTGAAATTGAACAATTTGTTAAATACAGCTCGAAAGTTGGTCTAAAATTCATGTTTTAAACACGAAACTAATAAAGTACGTCAATATCATAATAAACGGTGATGAAATTGATGAAGTAAGTGACTATCAAAATTTAGGTAGTTTTTGACAATAGATGACAATGCTGAAACTGATGTCAGGATACAAAAAAGGTCGAAAAATATTTTGTATAGATTATGCTTTGTAACGTATTTTAAAAACCGGTTGTTTTTCTTTTCTCACGAAACTGGGAGTCGAAAATTTTCATTGATAATATTAATTGTCAATTCTGACGGTAATTGATTGATTGCAAAATATTATACCATTTTTGGCTCGAAGGACCATTTATCGTGTTGATTTTAGTTTATCTCAAATTTATACTTAAATTTGAATAAAAATTGTATACTCCTGGCAATTATAAATTTACCTTGAAAATATTGTTTCACATACATCATCCTTTTCGAAGATGGTTTCAGTATATATGAGCATATATACATGTATTTTCAATCAAGGTTAGATGATGCGTGACATATTAATATTCAATATTATTATTAGAACTTTAAATATATTGATTTTGCTGAAGGTACATAAACTTGAATATTAATGAAATATATTTATTGGACATGTAAATGAAGCATTTACTCGTATACCCAAATGAATACAAATTTCAAATTATTCAACGAAATATTTTCAAAAGTAGTAATCTTCAAAGATGATAACAAATTTGTACCTTTCTTTACTTGTTAATGGACGATGAATTCAATTGAAGGGTTTATTATTCCAAAAAAAAATCAATTAAAAATTTCTGACGGTTTCCCATAGTCTAATTAAATGGTCCTCAAATTATATAGTAATTGTAACAGTTTTTAATCTTGTACGAAGCAGTACGTGATCGTTATATAATTAAAATATATATAAGCATATAAGATTTTTTACCAATGATGTTAAAAGGCATCTAGCACGTGCATTAGGGGTCTAAATACCGATTTTCTACCTTAATTCTAGAGTAAAAAAAAAACAATATTTTATATAGTACCCGATGATTCTGCAGTCGTCAACGTTTTTCAGGCACACCAGATTTTGATAGTAAATACGCTCGTATTATTAGATTATGAATGCGTATAAATACATATTCAGTATTCTGTTCTAGCATTCGATACTAAATTATTCCAAATAATTCGATTTACACAATTATAATAAAAACTATTACTATACTTGTAAGTAATTATATAGAAAAAATTAGTAGACCATGTAAATATGCCTAATTGGCATTATAATTATAACTTTTTACCGATAAACTAATTTTTGAGGTAATTAAAGATGCAATTAAAAGTATTGTCAATATAATGCGTGTACATTCAAATATTAGTATTTCATGGTCAAATAAAAGAACCTTAATCAACAATTACATACATTTATTTAAACATACACCTTACGGGCCAATTGGATTGACCGGCAAACAACCTGGTTATTCAATCCATCTTTATTTCCACGTGGTGTCGTGATAGAGTTCTCACGTCATTTAATGATTTAATGGTATATGATTAAGACTATACAAAAAGGGTATTTGTCATGTTTTTCGACTTAGCGAAAAATACCTCATTAACAAATTAGATTGCAGTGGATTTATACACTATTCTACTGAATTTCTCAGATATTATTGAAGATATCTTATACTACTTGCTACGTCTATATTTAAAATCACGTTGTAATTGATATCATCATCTCAAAAATCAGGTCCTGTGGGAACAACAACGAATAACCGCCAATAACGATTTCTAGCCAGCGCCTTCACCTCACTTCAACTGTCAACATCAGTAATGACAGTTTCTCTTCCATAATTTATTTTTCGTCCAATTTGACATAGTAATACATGAACTGCAAAGTCCCGTATATCATGTCGCTGATTGTCTTGCATTCACCTCATTTTCAGTTTGTACCAGCATTCAAAAGACAGCTGTCAAACTTTCGTGACACTCTATTCAATAGTTTGTGAGTTATTGTGCTAAGAGTGATGGCTGCTTTTTTTATTTGCAAAACAATGGATCAAAATTAATTTCGTGTTTTAATTTTATACTGTTTCTTGATGGGAAAAAATACCGTTCAAGCAATGTAATGGCTGGGAAAGTTTAATGGGTACTCCGCCCTATCAGAAACAACAATAAAACGTTGGTTTTCTGACTTCAAACGTGGTCGTAGAGACACCGATGATATAGAACACAGTGGACGCCCAAATGAAGCGGTAACACCAGAAAACATAAAAGAAATCCACAAAATCGATTTGAATGATCGGAAAGTTCTGTTAAAAGTGGGTGCCGCGTTTGCTGACTGTTGACCAAAAACAATAATGTGTTGATGATTCTGAGCAGTGTTTGGCCATGTTTAAACGTAGCAAACCGGAATTTTTGCGTCCATATGTAACAATAGATGAAACATGGATCCATTACTTTATTCCAGAATTAAAACAATCGTCATCTAAGTGGACAGCAACTGATGAACCTCGTCCAAAACGCCCGAAAGCACAACAATCAGCTGAAAAGGTTATGGCCTCGATATTTTGGGATGTACATGGTATAATATTCATCGACTACCTGGAGAAGGGAAATACCATCAACAGTGAATATTATTGGAGCGTTTAAAGGCTGAAATTGTAAAAAAAACGTAAGCAGATGGCAAAGAAAAAAAAATTGTTTCATGACAACGCACCGTGTCACAAGTCAATCAAAACAATGGCAAAACTTCATGAATTAAACTTTGAGTTGCTCCCTCATTCACATCGTATTCTGTAGATTTGGCTCCCAGCGACTACTGGTTGTTCGCAGACCTCAAAAAAATGTTCGCCGGTAAGAAATTTCGCTCGAATGAAGAGGTCATCGCTAAAACTGAGGCAAAAGATATATCGTTCTACAAAAGTGGTATTGAAAGATTATAGCGACGTTGAAATGATTGTGCTGCTCTTGATGATAGAGATTATATTGATGAATAAAGCCAATTTTCAACGGGGACTTTTTAGCCCATGTTCCGTCCAAGGCCTTAATTGACGAAAATTTGGAATTTTTAAATAAAGTGACGAATAACTTTCTAAGTCTTGTAGCAATACAATATTACGTCCCATATAGCATTCCAAACATCTGTTACACCCTATTGTATGCGTGATTCGAAATCCTTTTCGGCACCACTGTCTTCATACCAAATAAGCAAATAAATGGTGGAAGCCCTCGTTCTACCTCTTCTAATTATCCACTTTAAAACGACATGTCATTGATGAACAAATCTTTATTGGTTTTGTCTTTATCTCACCAAGCTATCGACGATGCAATAAACAGCACTGTTAAACACCATGGATTATATTAATATGGACGGTATTCCATAGCTTTCAAGAATTGTTCACTTCATAATACGCTCAAGAATGTCAAACGTTTGCTTGAAGTCAACAAGACAATTGAGTCAGTCTGGTATTTGGTGAAAATGCTCAAAGAGCGAGCATAATATTGACTATCTCCGCAGAGCAATCAGCATTATCTATAAAATAAAGTAAACGCACCCAAATTGCGTCTATACTGAAGTGAATTAGATCGATCAGTGATTTGTGTATCACCTCCTTAGAAAACTTCACTTTTGTGGTTGCAAGGGCACAATGTCCCATTAGAGTCGCCACTTTTTTGTCACATTAGGAACGTGATTATACCACAGAAGCCGATTGTTAACACGTGTTCTAAGAAACACAGAATCTGAACACGTATAGAAAATTGAATTACATAATTGAGAGATCTAGCGATATGCGATAGTAGACAATACCGGGTTTTTAGAAGTATTGAATTCTACTTGATTACATTGTCCCTATTGCCTGATTAATTGTAAATCGTGATTGAGAGTATTGTACAAATTTGCGCGACTAATGATCGGAATGGACTTTTATTGAAAAAATACGAATGATACAGAACGCTGTCATCAGCATAACTGTAACACATACCAGCAATGGCGTAAAAGATAGTTTTAATGTCGTGCACAACGACTAATTAAAAGCATAGTCGAATAACAAACTAGGTAGATAGAAATGAATGCAATACTCAAGTGCACATCAAACCAGATAATTCTGATTGATCTGATCTTATAATTTCAAGACACGTAATTTTAGAAAAATATATATAAGTCTCCTACCAATGTTTAGCATTTTACTCTCTGTAGAAATTAGAGTAGCATAATTTTCTGAATTTTAAGAAATAATTCAATTGATAGTTAGTTATCCTTGAAATTAAGCAATATACACATAGTCATTACTTGAGACTTAAAATGTGTCCTTGTTTATTTCACCAATTATTAATACTCGTATATACAACACATAGAATCAATAAACAGAAAAAAAAACTACTAAAGTCCTTTAACAAACAAAATTTCATATTTAAAAATACATTCTACATTAGGCTTCGTATCGAAGATTAATCGATAGAATTATACTTTTACTTATACAAAATATCGCTGGTTATGGATATAGTGCCACAATTATATAGAATGGACTTGTATCTATGGATTAATAATCATAATTAGTTATATAAACAATTCAATATTGTTTATTTTGGATTCATAAATCATAAGTTAATATCCTTTGGATAAATGAATCGCTTTTATTATTGAAATTCAGTTGTGATGACTCAAAAATTCAATTAATCAATTTGATAAGATCATTACAGTCAGTTCCATTTACGATCATATAATTTTGTATTATATTTTCTGATAAATCATGGAATGTTCTTAATACCTGCTTAAACTACAGGCTCTCATTATTTGCGAATAGAGGCTCATGGTTATTTTGTCTATTTTCTGACATAGTTGGGTTATTTACCATTTTATATGCTATTAGAATGTACATTGTACTTTAAAATGTATATATATATATCAATTATCAACATTAAGTTTCAAAACTGGTTTGTGTTTATTGTTCTAAGGATGAAGCCTATAGGCAATGCAGAAATCAATCGTGGATAACAACAAGAATCTGTAACTATATACATAGTACAAGTACTTATCATATAATATACTACTAAATATAGAAAATGTATAATATATTGTTGTGTCAATAACATCAACAACATCAACAACATCAAAAACATCAACAACATCAAGAACATCAACTATGTACCCAATCACAACAACAACAATATCAATAACATCCTTATTAACAGAAATAAGGAAACGAAATTAAGGGTATTCTTAAAACTTTTAAACAAAGGAATTATTTTACACAATCCTTCACAAAAACAAACATCTCTAATATTAACATTCATAAATTTTACAACTTCTACTAGTGGAAAATCTTTATGATTGTGAACAACGAGAACAATATACAATTGAACAAAGTTTTGTTCATTACCCAAAAATATGAAATTTTCGTGCAAAAAAGTCTACATTTAACGGACAATCTCGATTAAGATCAACACAAGGATCAACCATACTGTTGAGTTTAATTCTTGATTAAGTGTTTACTGCATCCCCTCGAATTAGCTACCAAACTATTTAGGAACTATCATAAATTCTGTAACTCGTATACTATCTAAATTTTTCAATTACACGTGACAAATGATTTCGGATTGTCACACACCAATGTGATAACATCTCATCAGCATCATCTAAGCATAGGGTGTCAACGAACAACCGCCATTTCTAGCGATCTCGGGCCAGCGCCTTCACTTCGCGCCTTTTGTATGTGGAACTTTACATCTGTCTCAGCCCAACCACCAATTGTTACAAAAGCTTCCCACATATTCGATATCCTCTATTTCATCTATTTCTTCCCCGTCGACCGCCAGTGAACATCTTTCAGATGCACCAATTTCCATCAGTCTCGTCTGTGAAACATTGATGTTTAGACCGACCTGCGAGTTATATTGTACAAGTCGCTCTAATTTCACCCTCATGTCTGCCTCAGTTTAAGATAATAAACAGATGTCGTCAGCGAGATCTTCAAGTCGACCGGTTAGACCGCATTTGATACCATATGGTTTAGAGTTTACTCTGATCATAACCCAGATCAAGATGAGTAAGAACAATTATGGCGACAGTATACATACACCTGTTTTAACCAGAATGTATTTTAAAAGCATCGCCAAACTTTCCAGGATGTAAAACTCTACACTTAGCGCTACGATACAGACCGCGGATCATGTTCATTAGTTTACATGGTATTCCATAACTTTCTAGTATAGTCCACATCATCCGACGATCAACACTATCGAATGCCTGTCTGAAGTCAACGAATAGCACAAACAGTGGTGTATGTCACTCAATTGACTGCTTCACAATGATTCGCAATATATTGATATGATCACTGCAATATCTATCAGGTCTAAGACACAACTGTTCCTTTCGACTACCTGTTTGTACAACCTTGTTTATTGTGTTCAGCAAGGTGATACCACTCCAATTCTCACACACACACAAGTTACCCGTTTTCGGCAACTTGACTGTCATCCCCTCTTTCCACAAGGCTGAAATATTGTTGCAATGGTCTCCAAGCCAACTTTAAACATTTCTGGTGATATGCTATCGGCCCCGGTCGCCTTACCGCCCTTTAGATGCTATAAAACGGATTTGATTTCACCACGACTTGGAACAGAGTCCTTAAATCGCCTTGCAGCCGGTCTTCGGTCAACTGAAGTTTGAACAGCCTGAACTTCTGGTCTATTCAGTAGCCCGCGGAAGTACTCACTCCATCTTTCCATTTGTTGGTTCTCATTTGAGATCTGTAAACCGTCCTTGGATTAAATTGGTCTCGTCTTCAGCTGTAATATGTTAAGCGATCCATCAAATCATCTGTGAATCATTGTTTTACCCTCTCATTATGCAGTTTAGAAACGTTTATTCTTTTAGGCGTTCTGGGTTGCCTCCTTATACTTGTCATAAGTTTTATCTTAATACCCAAATACTTAATAAAAAAATAAATACTTAATAACCAAATAATAGTCACTAAAAACAACCGCGCCCCGATAGCTGTGAACGTCAAGTAAAGAATTTCTTCATCGTTTACTAATTGTAATGTGATCTATTTGATTTCCGGTAAACCCCAGATGAAATTCAAGTCTCTTTGTGTATTCTTTTATGTTGGAATATGGTACCACCAATCACAAGTTCATGGTTAGTGGACATTTCTCCATTATCGTTCATGTCACCCAATTCGTGTGTACCTATGACAGACTCCCTGCCCATGTTGTTAGAACTAACCTTTGCATTTGCGTCACCCTTGCATTTGACGATATGTGCATTTCATGTCATTCATTTCAGTGTCATCGGACCATATTTTTTCAAAACTAATGTTGGTGACAACATGACTGTCAATGAAGTATAGAGCAATGCTGAATGATTTCTAAAAATTCATGAAAATGGTTTCAATAAGACTCGGTGCTACGTGTCATACAGCTCGTGAAACAATAGAATTATTGCGTGGTAAATTAGTTATTATCTTGTTTCATATTTTGGTTCAATCAATTGGCCTACAAAATCGTGTAATTTAACACCTTAAGACAATTTTTTGTGAGGGATATCAAATAAGATATAATTGTAGTTCAGGTTACTCAGACAGTAATTAAAAGTAGGCCGATGGTACGAAAATACAAAACATTTTAAGATTCTGCTTCTACTCCTGTGAAATAAAAATCCGAACGATAATGTATAAAGTGCGGTGAGGCAACGGGCACATTTGTGTTACATCCCAATATTGATGTAGTGTAGTCTGTAAACTTGTGTTACTTTAAGTTAATTCAAAGGGCGTCTGCTAATCAATTTGTGTATGTAAGTTGCGTGGTAACATCTTACTGAATAGAAAAATAAAGAATAGCAATGATTGTATACACTATTAGGATATGTACTACATTTTTCTTTAAATATCCCGCTTTTAAATAGAAAGTGTGGATGTCAATTTATGAATTCCTAGTGATAATCGCGATTTTATTCCCTGTTTAGTATTCTAACGCAATTTGCCGCCTTTGAAATCTTTGTTTATTTTAAATTTAGAGTATGTTCGTCAATTTATGAATACATGGTCATACCTACGTCAGAATTCCCCAATTATGGTTCAAGTATTAGATGAAATATGTAACAATTTCATTATACGTTTGCATCTGGAGTACAGAAACCAATGTAACTAGTCTAAATTTAAATACTTGCTTTAAATTTACATAATATGTACTACTTAACCACGTGTTTTCGTTTACGCAAACATCCGATTCATTCAAATTTTCCACCTTTAAAACTGTATTTTTATTTTAAATAGAGAGTATGTTAGTCAATTTATGAATTCCTGATACCAAAGTGAGAATCTCGCTAATATTTTCTTTTTAGTATTTAAACACTGATGAAATATGATGAGATTTGATAATGCTGGTATCAGGAGTACATAAACCGAAAAAGTTAGTCTAATGTTATACACGTGCAACTTACAAAATATGTACTTTATTTTTAGGTTAACCGCGTGTGTGATCTTTGTTTATTTTAAATGTAGAGTATGTTCGTCAATTTATGAATTCCTTATACAGATGTCAGAATTCTACTTAAAAGTTCTAATACTTAATATGAAATGAAATAGTCGAGAGTTAAACAGTAGCTTTGCATTTATAAAATATGTACTACTTTCTTAGGTTAACCACTTGTTTTCGATTTTGGAAACTTGTGCTTTCTATAAATTTGTCGCCTTTAAAACTGTAAGTTTATTTAACTAGAGAGTTCGTTAGCTTCCAACCAACTATTCACATTGTATTTAGAATTTTTTATTAATTACAATTATTGTTATAAAAATAAATTAAATATGTAAACTTATTTTACACCAGACACATAAGACAAACATTTCGATTACAACATTTATAAGTATAACTAAAAAGCAATTAATAAATTATGTAAATTAAATATGTATTTCCATTATCATTTACTCCAATTTTGCCCCTCTTTTAAATTAATTAAATCTTAAATTTTATTAGCAATTTTGACTATGTAAAAACATTGGAAAACTTTGAGCACAGCGATGAACTTATTTTTGGCGGTGTGTTGGAAACTTTGATAAAAACAACAATCTATTATGTAATATACACGTCGTACAGATAGAATCGCAACTAATTGATTATACATTTATATTGAATTATAAATTCAATTTACATTTATTATTCCTTGTTCAAAATAGGCATACAAAAATATTTTAAAAAAAGAAAATCTTACAATAAGTCAAGCTACGGAAGCAAAATATAGCTAAACTGACACAATATTTTGAAACAGCTTCGACCGTCAAAGTTAACCTTCGCCGAGAATTTAGTTTTTGTATGTTTGGTGGAATTAGGATAGTTGTGCCAATATCAAATTTAATATAGCGTTCAACGATACTAGTTCTCTAATTAACTTACGATTATGACAACGCTAAGTGGAACAGAACTAAACGTATATATTTGTAGGTCTCAAATAGTCTCATTATTTGATGGTAAATCAAACAGCCAACCATTTTTATAGCATATTATATTTCTTCGTAACAATAGTGACCATTCTCAACAGAATTTACTCCATCTCGATATGAAACATTTTGGAAGCAAGGGCTTTAACAAACAGAGTTTGAACATATTGAAGTTAGCGCTTTATTGGGAATGGCAACGAATGCCAATTTTGCAACGTGCAACGTGCCTTGAATTTAACAAAACATTTGATGTTAACATTTTCGACATATACGACCATATTAAATAGTTAGATTTTGTTCATGAAGACAACGTAAAAGTATTAAATAAAAATATTCACAATTCACAAAACTGCTGATTTTATAATTGATACACTTTGAGTGTCGGAACTATTTTTTCTTCTGATAATCGTGTTCACCTTAATGTTACGCAAGAACTGAAGTTCTGTTAGTAGACATTTCCGATCAGTTTTCTTTTCAGATTCTTGGTTTTACAGGAATTCCTTACACTTTTCCCAACCTATTTATGAAATATCAGATGTGCTATATATCTATTATATTACTGAATTTTATGCATTAGCAAGTGTGTTCCAATTTTGACGAGGATTATTATGTAGGTATAAGAATTTCTTGAGCCCTGAACGCCAGCTACGTTAATTTAAGCATATTTCAAACATTTCAGGTTCCAAATCGTTTTCATTCATCCATACTAAATGTTTGTACTTGAAATTAAAAAGTTTTAACGGTGCAGGTTAAATACCCACTTATTATGTTTGGATTGCGTGCAATTGATGTCGGTTCCTTAATTCGTGTCAGCACTTAGTATTTTAGCTGAATTTAATTTATTGATTGTAATTTAAACCTTTTTTAAGGTCACCTCGTGGAGATGAAGTGAACACTTTATTTGGAATTCACCACTTAAGAGTGGTTGATCCTAATCCAAATCGTTCCTACTCTATCCTATAACTACCCATTCTCGTCTTTGAACCCATCTTTCTGAAGATGTATTTTTCGGATTATATGACATCCAAAAATGTAATACAAATGTTCAAAATTCACTAATCGGTAGCCATTTATTTTCGTAGTGATGACATAATACTTTTTGAAATACTGCAAAACTTTTAATGGATCGAAACAGGAGTGTTTTGTTGAACACAATGAATTTAACAACTAGGTAAGGAAATATGCATCTTAAGATCATAGATCATTTCTTATGTATACTGCAAATTTTCAATCAAGTGTTCCTTGGAACATTGTACTCCAAACAGAAAATTAAAAATAATGTAAATTATTACCAGATGATCAGAAAAACTTTTCGTTGTTTTTATAAAGCTTCATTGAAGTCTTATATAAACTTTAAGTAACAATCATAAAGTTTTCTGTTTCAGTCACAATTTGACAAGCAATGTTGAATATGTTTATTTTAATCACAAGTTTTTTTTATTGTTGACGATGTTTGTGTCAGAATCAGAATTACAAAAAAAAAAAAAGAAGTATAAAACATTCCCTTAAAGTCTTTAGTGAAGAATTACTCTTTACCATTGACATAATACTATGTAATTAAATAACGCTTAAATTAATTGCACAATAATTCATTTGTAATTTATTTGTATGTTTTTAAAATACAATCTAAAAGCTTTTTAATTGCAAACAGTAAAAGAAATGCCACCAAGTACATTATGTTAAACTTTGACAAAAAGTTTTTGAAGAGTTTTGAAAGAAGATGACTTATTAGTGAGCGAACAAACGATATTTATTTGGCAAAAACTTTGCAGTCCTTACACACGAAAAAATTTACATACATAATTTAATTAGAATAAAATCAATCAGCATAAAATTTGCTGAAATGAGATACAAAGCACATTTTTCATTATAATTTATTCTATATTTGATTAGCATTTAAATAGGGTCTTATTGAAATTGTTCGATGTTTACTGATGTATGCGTATGACCCAATGAAAACATATTGACAATTCAATAATAAATGGATTCAGACAGCATATTTACTCAGGTGGTCTGGATTATGATAAATTGAAATCCTAGTTTAATACTAACATCAACACGGAAAAAGGGCAAAAGGAATTGCGGTTGAACACTGAGAAACTGGGATTGAGTAGTTTGGTGAGCTTATTACGAGATCCAATGTATAAGTTGCTCTGTGCCTGACTTCCTGGTACACAACGATTTAGGAATTTTATTCCAAATCATATTTGAATCAAAGCCGCATGTTTTTAGATAATAACCAAAGAACACCATTTTCATATTGGTAACATAAACAAAATAAACATAAGTCTCATAGGCGGGAAATTTCATGAACGAAAACACGCATTTAGCTTTACAATAATTGCATTGGCTTATGTTCTTCTGATGACATGTATTCATCAAATCATCGAAAATTTCATTCGTGTTTGGATACTAAACAGATCATATAAGCAGAATTCTGAAACTAGTATCAGAAATTCAAAAATTGATGAACATGCTCTATATTCAAAATAAACATAAGTTTCATAGGCTGGAAATTTAAAAAAAAAAAACATGTTTTCACGCACGATAAACACAAGCTGACGACATTTGTACACTAATGTAAACTAAGTTGGTCATCAAAATAATGTTACACTTGTGATCAATGTTTTAAAGACGAAACTATTAAAGATTAGTGCATGTAGTAGATTTTCACTGACGGTCAATAGCAATGAAATAGATAAGATAGACAGCTTCCAAGATTTTGGAAATATTTTAAGCATTTTTAAGCTGATACAGATGTAAAGTTCCATATATTGAAAGCTCGTCAAATGTTTAGTAAGCTTAATATATTGTCTGGCAGTCAGCACACATTTCGAAATAGTTTACGTTGCGCATATTTAAGACTAATTGTTGATCAGTACTATTATAAAGCGGCGAATTCAAATTTTTGTCAATATATGACTGATGCGTATTCTTAAAATTTTCTACTCAAATACAGCAGATTTTGTTGCAATGAATACGATTACCAACCAAAAACATTGGAATTGGATCGACTATATACTAAGGCGATCGTTCGGTGCTATTTCAAACTGGGCACTTATCTGGAATTCGGCCGGTAAAAAAGGCGAAGAACCATCATTAGGAAATCTAGCAGAACTTGTAAGGGTGTGATATTTACTAAATATACTGAGCATAAATCGTCGCCACTGACGGTTGTTCGTTACCGTTCAAAGCTACCGCGGATGAATAATGGTCGAAATGATGATATTTGCAATTGGTATTAAACGAAATCACATTTAAAAATCATTCTGCATGATTTTACTATTATAATTCTTCGAGAACTTATTACCACATACCTAAATGAAGTGATTTAATATAATATTATGCAACATGAAATTTTCATTTTGATTTTATACTTACAATATCTACTAAAGTTATCTGTCTATTCATTAACTCTATAACCACATATGTTCATATATGTTTTTATAGTATGAATGCTAATAACATGTATGAGCACCCATAGAGTTTAAAACCTGCAAACCATTCTTCTAATTACATGAGGCAATCTCATGGGTAAATATTTTTAATTGAAAATTGCATGTGAACATTGTTGAAAGTTTTTAGTAACGAGCGAAAACTTGTTCAAACCAACAAGTATATTAAAAATTTGAAGGATGTAATCATACCATCCGAGTTTATTGCCGTAAATTTTATGAAATTCAATTAGCTGCTCAATAATTATATTGTCTTTCTAAAACAGCAGTGGAATAGTGTATATTGTACTTGCAGAAGATTTATATTGTAGATAAAATTATATTCCAAATCTGGCTTCGAAATTCTGATCCAACTCAGATTTGGCACGTAGCATATTCCTCGATAGAAAGTTTGGAATATTTACAATATATCAACAAAGCTTCATTAACTATTGTGCCGATTCATTGAGGCTAATTGATTAAAATATTACATTTTATTTAATGACGATATCAGTCGACATTAGAAAAGGATCACATTGAAAACTTTTAATGTTTCGAGTTGCATGTGCTAAAATAAAAAATCTATGCATACATAGCCAATCGATATATCGATAAAATTTAGAATATTGCAATATTTTAAAATGCTTTAATAACTTAGTGGGACGATTCCTTTAAATTTGAATATGCAATATGTCCAGTTTTCACATTATATTGAAAATTTTGATATACGTCATAATAGTGGTTGGTAAATGGTTGTCCTTAAATCCTCAAACCAAGTATGTCTGTCTCATATATTTTTGACGCAAATGCTTTTAAGTTGCAAGTTTAATTTAACTTCGACATTACTGAATTCAAAACAACAAGAAGGACATATATTTTCAGAACAATTAATATACATATTTTCTATGGCATCGGAGTTTATCATTTGAAGACTATCGGATGAAATTTTGCCAAGTTATAAAATTTAAAATCATTTTCAACTTACAACATATAAGGACTGACATGAATAAATATTAATAGTATAGGCAGCCTAAGAACTTAAAGAGAGCACTGGATTTAAAATCAATTAAAACGTATTGTATTATTATACAATTATACAAACAAGAAAGATAATCTTAAATTATGTGTTCAATGCAGAAGAATAACAATTGGAATTGTGTAGAACCTGAGTCGGTGTTTGCTAAAAATACGGAATTACATGGCTTTTATTCAAGAGTAACTGTCCTGAGTTAAAGTACATAAAATTCATAATTCATTGTCATTCGGCTAAGAGGTTAATACTAATTATGTCAGATTCAACATCCAATATCAGAATGTGAGACGACATTTGAGCAAACGATTGTGAGCTATAACATTTGAAATAAAGGATCTATCTCTTCTTATTAAATTCATCTATACGTTGAACAAGGCTAACTTTAAATTTATCTAATTCCACGGATTGAATCTATAAGCACGGTTTGTTGATTTCAAACGTGAATGAAGTGCATCCATACTTGATTATATTATTAGTCTAGTGTGATTATACCTATGATGACAATTCAATCGAGTGTAAGTGGAGTAGGCTACAGATATGGCTTCAGCTTTAGTACGTCTTGATCATATTAATACATTAAGAAATCTTTTTGATTGAATTGCAAATACCATTAGGAATTATAATAGTCGGTTTTACGAAGACATTCGATATTCTTGCTTGTGATTTGAGTAGATTCATTCATGTATAATTATAATATATTCTTCTTTGTGTAACGTTACTGTATCCACTCATTTTTCATTGTACCAAGGTTTTTAAAATCCTTCTTGACCGATTTATCCCAGTATATATAGATTTGCAAACCGATGAATAAATAATAGCAGGAGTCGATCTTTACCTTAATAAAAGAATTTCGTCCATAATATCAAATTGTCATCTAAATGTTTGCCACTTTCCAGGCAATACAAGAGGCTATACTATGCAAAAAAAAGTACTATTGTAATATAATTGAAGCCTGTGGGTAAATATAATTATTTTTAAAATTACATTGCTACTCGTACTTTAAAAAAAAAAAAAATATGTACTATTTTTTTAAAAGCATGACAATTGCAAGAAATTGAAAATAGAAAACATTGTACAAAATAAGGAAAATGTGGAAAATAGAAAAATAGAAAAAGTATAAAGGAAAAACACATTGAGAATAAAAAAAAATGTTTAAAAAAATAAATTTTCTAGAAAAATAACTTACAAAATAAAATCACACATAGAGTTCTATAGTGTTTTTATTATTTATTTTTTTTAATTCTATTTTTTTTTTTAGAAGAAAATCATCAGAGGTTTCCAATGTGCAGCAGTACATCTAAGTATATATATATTTTTTAAATTTTTAACATCAAAACAATTAAATTTTCTTTTTTTTTCAATTGCATATTTACAAAAAATATAATTTAATCAAATGCAATTCTTACCTGAATATTTTTATTAAAAATTTCCTTATTTTTTAAATGTAAAATTAATTTTATTAAAAATTATAAATTTAAATAAGAAATAATAAAAACTATTTTATTTTATTTTTTAAATGGTTGTATAATTTATTTAGAGTAAATTTTTGTAAAAAATTAATTGACTTTTTATGTTTAAGCTCATTTTAGAAACTAGTTTTTATTTTTTAGATATTTTACTTTAAATTTTTGTATAATTTAAATATATTTATTTTATTATAAAAACCACTTTTTTTTTTTAATTTGTGAGTTTAATATTTTTGGTTTTTTTTTTAAAAATAAATTATTAAAAGATTGGTCCACTACATTAATGGTAAAATTTGTTTCATCGTATCATAAGAAAAATATTCGGTTTTTATTTCAGTTTCTGATTTTGGTCTTGGCTAAAAGAACAATAATTTTGAAGTTTTAAAATTTGTAGCATATGGCATAAATTACATTCATTCATGCGGTATTGAATATAAAAAACTACATGAAACAGTTTTGAAAACATAGCACAATATGTAGCATGATATTCTATAACGTTTACTGTAAATTATTTAATTAGTGTTCAAAAATGTGTTGAAATATAAATAATATAGGTCTAAATTCTAGACCAGATAATCGTTGTCGCTTTCAGATTCTAGTATTTCTAGTACAGACCATTTCAATAAGTTAAGAACCATTGTTGCAATGTTGATTGCAGATACATTTATATATGTTATTTGTTATTTGTCGAAGGTATTTCATTGAATTGA
>JANSTX010019994.1:42872-53958 GCA_027564355.1 Penthetria funebris
AAGTAATGCTAGATAATCTACATGTAGGTAGCCCTTTCCACCTCGCATTGGCCAGTTTCATATATTATAAGTCAGTTTGTTTAGTTCGTTGAGTGGCGGAGAAACTTGTTCCGCCAGTGATATATCAAGGCTCGAGCCCTGCCTGGCCAGTTCGTCGGCCCTCTCATTACCTGCAATGTCCCAGTGGCCACGAATCCATAACAGTGTAATTTCTGCTGAGCGTTACTAGCCTTCATCAATGCGAGGAAGCATTTCTCGACCTGTTTTCGTTTGCAGACCGACGAGGTAAACGACATAATAGTGGTCATACAATCCGTGTCTCATACAATCCGTGGCTATCGCCACTTGTTGTACGAGGATCGAAGTAGATAACAAGAAGGCACATGCCTTCCAGACAGCAAATATTTCCGCTTGGAATACGCTTTAATTGTTTGGTAGCCTAAAGGATTCTGCCACGCAAAGAGTGTCTGAGAAAACCCCAGCTCCAACCCCGGCTTCCATCTTGATACCGTCGGTGAAAATGATGGCATCGAAACCATCCAAGGGGTTTTCGTACTTTCACTATGCTCGCTCAGTCTTACGGCACTACGCGAGGCCATCAATTTGGAGTAGCGGTTCACAGGGAGCAGACACAAAAGAGCGTTGAGCAGAGTTACTTATGTGTTCCATTCTCTATACTAATTTTTGTATTAATTTTATGATTAATGATCTCCGTTATTGTAATCAAGCAATTCTTAGATAAATCTAACAAAATTATTATCAATTCGATTAACTTGGGAAAAATAAGAGGAACAGGAATGCTAGCACGTGTAAACTTTTGATGAATAAAATATGACCTATGATAAAATAGATGTATGAAATGGTAGTTAAATTCATGATCACATATATGCATCTGCAGTTTTGTGGCACAAGACGCAATTTGAAACAAGCACATAGCCAGACCTAAGGATAAAGCATTCAAAATTCACGATTAAAGGTCCGTCAGTTAAAATGACACTGAAAGGCAAATAAGTAAGGAGAATAAATAATAAAAAAATACAAGAAACACAAGTTCCTAATTAGTATTGGAACTGCTCCAACATATAGGATGTGAAGACAAATAGACGACGAAGCATTGATTGGGCGAAAGCAAGTTAATTTCAAGAATCATTGAAATTTAAGTATAAATAAATGATATCACAATTGACTATATGTATTGAATTGGCCCACACATCATAGTGATGGAGTTTTACGACACAACTCGAACCACCAAACAGAATCAGAGGAAACAGTACAATTTCACATTTTTCTTGACACAAAAATTTAGCGATATGAAAGTACATAAAGGCAATTTTAAATTTAGTATTGCTGTTAAATTACATGAATATTGCATAAGTTTTCATCGTAAAATAAATAAATAATTTCATTTAATATTCAAATTGGATTTTAGCACAAAATGTGAGTAACTCTTGGCATCAAACAAATCTTCATCTGTCTGTGCTCATATATTTTACATCTATTCATCGTTTCGATATATATGATGTTGGTATAGGATCATGTATTTAAGCTCATCCTCAATTAGCATTTGTTTAAATTGACTATGATGTACAATCCTATTGCTATATATCAAGGATATTATCGGTTAAAGTCTGTTTCCCTTCATTTTACATTAAAATTATTAGATAAATCTGTCCATAATTTTCCATTTACTATACTCTATAATATGCTTATCGAAAAACATTTTTCGTGTTCGCCATTCAAAAAATTTTAAAGTATTAAAAAATTAATAAAAGGGAATTATTATCAGAAGTTTGGAAACAAAAAAAAAAAAGCCAACAACCAACAAACAATAAAATTTGAAAATTTTGTTTACCAGAAATCTGGCATGGTTCCATTTTCACATTTATTTTTCCCAGATTTTCGAAATTGCTTTTAGGGTACGTGTTGATTGAAATCATAATTAATGAGACTTTAATTACTGATGACATTTCATATTTTCGCGATTTTATAAGGATTTTGGAAGGGTTTCCCAATTTTAAAATTTATTTTTTTTTTTTATTAAAAATATTGAATGAATTTTTATTTAGAGGATTTTATCTTAAGCATGTGGTTCCTTCTTGTCAACAAAATTATCTATTTTTATTTTAGCATATTGAAAAGAAAATTAAGTCTCTTGAAGTAATTTGGAAAAACTAAATAATTTTAAAAACAAACATTATTTTTTATTTAATTATACTAATTATGTAGAAATTAAAATGAAAGTAATTTAATAAGTTTTCGGTTGCATTTTGTATATAAAATTTGAAATCTGTTTCTGAAAACCCGTCTAATATCAAATAACTTCAAATATATTGAAAATCCTGAACATAAACTATGTGTCCACATCTGACCAAAAAAGGGTGATATATACACAGTCACCTAATTTGTCGATTTTAAGAGCTATATTTTTGGCCCACGATCACACGTCATAAAATCGTTATCGTAGATCAAAACGTAGAGAAAACTGTTGCTTAAGCAACTTATAGCTAATTAATCGGACAATCTATATACTATTTTTCGAAAAATTTGTTTAATGTTATCAGCAAATAGGTAATGCGTCAGATCTCACAAATGCTTAAATTACCCAATTTCGGCATTTCGGGTATTAAATAAATTCTAAATTTGCACATTTTTCAAAAATTGTTTAGTAGTACAATTCTTTCTAGATCACGATATATACGTCAATATTGGGGTGTGATCGAGGCTAAAGAAATGGTATTAATGTCGTCTTTGTTGACTAGCTAAAAAAAAAAAACATTTCAGCATCGTAAAGTCACCAAATACGCCATTGAGACGTAAATGATAAAGCGTCACAATTTTTTTTATAATATTTTACTAATTTTTGGTGACCTTGACGTGTGTTTTACAAATTAGTTACTTTCCATCTGTAATAACAAAATTGTTTTGCAGCAAATTAATTTGTTAACCATTTTACGACATTGATTGTTACATAACAATTGAATCGCGTGCTAAGTTAAAGATTTCCTGATTAATGAAATATAAATTAGAAGTTAAATATGTAAAAATCAATTTTAGCAAATACAAGTTGGTATATTGTAAAATAACATGCAACAGGTTGAAGGGAATAGGAATATTATTATTTTCAAATTGAATTGCAATTGATATACTCGTATTTCACTGAAATTCGACTAATCATTTGATGAATTCAATTAAATATCATAATGGAGTGTACAGGTATAAATATAGCATGAGTTATTTGCATAACTTTACCCAGTATACTCGTTTGTGGTGAAAAGCTGGTAATCTCTGATACTTATATATTTATAATTTGCATAATAATTAATTTATACGAAAACCCAGTTCAAAGCAGACACATATATCCGTATTTCATTATAAATTCATCATAGTACAGTCATTAATTTATTAAATTCTGAATAAATATAAATTCCAAATTCAATAAACTATACACACTTTCCATAAACTTTAATTAAAAGAGGATATTTCACAATTTCAGCCTTTGATGTTCACAATAAAGTTATTGCAAATGCAATTTTAATGAAACATTCAAAATTTTTTTAATTATAAATCAATTGCTGAATATTAAATATTTAATGCAATAATCCACTTATGCAATGAGGCTTATGTTTAATTCCATGTTAGAAGTGACTCAAACATTTTGCAAAATTAATTTGCCTCACTTATGAGCTGTATTTCCCAAATAGCTCCAATTTCAGCTTCGTGTCTGACTCAGTTTACGATAGCAAATAAAAATGCCGTCAGCGAATTGATATTTTAAAGGCCCAATTGATACGATGCCATTCAAACTTTACTTTGATCATAATTCAGTCCAAGATAAGCAGAAACAATTATAGTGGTGACAGTATACATCCATTTTTTACACCCGAATGTAATCCAAAAATATAACCAAGTCTTCAACAATGCAAAACTCTTCATTACGAATCACGATATAGAGCACGGATCATATTTATCAGTTTAGATGATATTTCATAACTTACTGGAATTGTCCACATCATAGCAAAATCAATACTATCGGATGCTTGCTTGAAGTCGACATATAATATGTACAAATGACGGTTGCCATCCAAATCGACTGCTCAACAATAATCCGTAATATATTGCTTTGGTATGTGCAAGACATACCAGACACCAGAAATCTACGTGTTTCTTTCGAATTATCGGTTGCAAAAACCCAAGTGATCCTATCGTACACGATAATATTTATAACTTTGTTTATGCTCGTTATTATAAAATTCAGATACTCTTAGGTATAATTAATCATTTGATTGTAAATATTTAGTGTCTCAATTAAAATTGAATTTACTTATAATTAATTATTATTATTTTATGTCTAATATTGGAAATCCAAAACACATTTGCTCAAATATTCTGTTTTAAGAAATTAATCGCTCGCTAAATAATTGCAATATACATACAACAAACATTTATTCTCACTCCTACAACATTTTCCTTGAATATATTTGACAAACATAAAATTCCACTTAGCACATTAATATTGCAAATTCTTTCCTCTGTCAAGCATTTTATGTAAGCATTTTTTGGTCTTTTTAAAGTAGAAATACGAAAGTTGAAAGATAGTTCTAGTCAAAGGAAGTGAAGTGAAGAAGAAAAAACAACTTTTTTAAGGATTTTTTTTTTAATGATATAAAAATAGGAAATTATTTAAATGAGTGAAATAACATACATAAAATACACCACCATTTACAAATTCCTGCAGTTTTAACAGAACTGTTAAGGTTAACTCTTAGGTTACCTAAATAAGATATATAAATTACTAAGTGAACAAATTATAACAGCTTTTTGATGTTATAGATAACTTATTTATATCCTGCTTTAAAAATTTACATTTTAAATGTATATGATATTATCCTGTAAGCATATTTATATATTGACTGGAATATTTATATATAAATATAATGCTTATATAGAATAAATTCTTAAATGGTATGGAAAAACAAAACCCTTTACAAACCTAAGATAACCTTATACTGAAATTGACATAAAAGTTTGTAGATAGCTGCAGAAAGGATAGCTATATAGAAAGGATAGTTCTAAAATATATAAAGGTTTTCAACATACGAGTATATCATATTTTTTTTATATCTATAAGCCTACATCGAATTATATAGATTCCATGTTTGCGATTAAATAAAACTAAATATTCAATATCGATTGTTGACAGTTAACTCAATTATTCCCTTTTAATTCAACTAAGGAAAAATATGTTAATTTAGTTATATTAGGATATATCATTATGTGAGTTCACCATAAACTAGCGGTAAATCTTTCCTCAACAAATATGTAATTGTGAACTAATCTTTGTGTACAACTGTCAATTTTTTATAATATGTCAATTAGTCTTACTATCCGTAATAATTGTTGTGAACATTATAGATGCTAAAAATAAAGCTTTTACAAAGCTTTATGAGTACAACGACAAAAAATAATAATTGATTTTAGTTATACTTCATTATCATCTGAAACTGTATGCCGCAAAGGCATTATGATATCAACTTGCTACTTGCAATAAACATGTAACATCAAATTTCCACTGTAAAAAATGTATTTGATTCGGTAAAAATTTGAATAATTCGGTAAATGATGTTAGTGATATGTTTTTTTAAAATCAAGTCTACAAACAAGAAATTAAATCCATATTTTCGATAACAACTACATATCATAATTGGCATATTCTGTGATTGTGTTGTCGGTGTTGCCGCTAGGAACAAACTATAGGTTAAGTATAGTTTTATTCACTTCAATAACCACCACAGAAATGTGATACTATCATTTACTCATATTGCTTACAATTTCGATGTATCCAATTTTATCAATTTAATGATTTTCTAATAAGTATCCGGTCTGCGTCAAAATTGGTGTTCTAGCATAGTGGTCTGAATAAAATACGAACAATACAATGATATCCAAATTGATATTTTGACAGCTCTTAAAAATACATAAAGAAATTGAATACCCCAAGAATTTATTTATGAACTCTAATTTATGTACGAATTTCTATCCTTATGGACAATAAATTCAAAGAAGTTAGAAATATGTTACGTTTAGTGTAAAAGGATAAAGATACTATTGTAGTTAAATATTCAAGTATGTACAATTGTATATAATATATGTTCGTATCTAAAGCAAATATAATCCTTGAAGAAATGTCCTTCTTGAACAATAAAACTTAGCTCTAAATTATGCAAATTCATAAACTAGCTTCTGTTGAATTCTTTGTGTATATACTACGTAGGAGTATGTTAAGCACAAATAATTCATTATATTTTGAAAATGAGAAAAACAAAATATACATAGTCATTACCTATAAAATATCGAGTTATTTATGTTAGGCATCAATTCGAGATTTGTCGTTCCTGTTAGGATAAACAATTCTGATGAGTTAGATTCCTGTTCAAAATCTTGCTTATTGTAACTCCAGTTAACTATCGTCAATTCAAGGAGTTGTAATTAATCCAAAAAGAAAATTTGAACATTGCGACCGCATACTGTTGACATTAGACAGCAATTTGCAGATAATTTGGTACCATCGCTTCTTGAATGATAATGGTCGATAAGATTCAATTCTACTTTCTTCGGTTATTAATTTTGTTCATCACATCCAATATTATCAGTCTCTGCAAATTCTCAATGTATTTGGCACGAAAATTTGCAGTATGCGCCCGAGACACTTATTGACAAAAATTTGTCATACGATGATCATGCACCTTAAAATTTTTGCATGTACGTGAATTCACTTGAAGCCATTTTCACACAAAATTAATCTGAATATGTTGAATTTTGGACCTATATATGAAGTACTCAGTCCATTTTTCCATTTACTGATTCTCATTTGAAATCAACAAATCGTCCTTAGATTAAATTGGACGTTCTGCTCTAAAGTAGTGATCGGTTACCAAATGTTTACCAAATGGTAAACTTTACTCATGTTTCATTTTATTTGAATTTACAATAGTAGTGATATAATTCTACCCTGTGAACTTCTGCTGTTTGGATTAAATCAATCACTGGTTTTATAACAATTCATTTCCAAGTTTATTATTTTCGTTTAATACAAATTTTATCCATTTACACATTCCACTATACAATTAAATCGTTTGGAACATTTCTACAAATCGTTTCTATCGTTTAATTATTAGAAGCACATATAATATTGAGGAATGTGTTTTGTGTATATTCTCAGATTTTCTCTTCACTAAAATAAGTGGACATCCAAAATCACAAATAGAGTGAGTGGACAATTAGCTCATTATCGTTCGACATCGTCTGACCTGGCTTACCAGTTGTTACAATATACACATAATGTAGATATATCTTTAACAATATGAATGAAATATAATCCCTATGATTATGAACATTAGATAGTTGTACGAAACCTCTTGTATCTGGCTCACCATGTGCATACTTTGAAAAGTGGGTAAAAGTTTTTATAATCTCATCAATAGAATCCTTTTTCCATTTTCTCTAATTTTAGCACATTACGTTGTCTAAATTCCTCAGAATTGAAGTTAATAACTGAACAAAAAAAAATCAATTTGGGTGATAACCTTTTCAATTTGTTTAAAGATTTAAAAAAAATTATTGTAGTAAAAACATTCTGTAGGTTCTTTTTGAGAATGGAAACGCTTTTTAGTCATCAATTAAATAACGAAATGGTGTATTAATCAAATTTAACTAAATCGTTATACAAAAAATTTAGTGTTTTCACTAAAAATTAATAAAGTATGACAAATTATACTTACTATCTAATCCCTTATTCTATCAATTATATCCTTAATTTTTTATCAAACTATACAAAATTACCTTTCACCAATCAATTATTCATTTAATCTCCTTATTTGTATTAATATAATTCTACACATATATATATATATATATATATATAATGTTATCCTTTTAATCGCAAAAATCTGCTAAAGTAACACTTTTATTTTCCTTTGCTTAATTTGATTACTAGGACCAGAGTAAAAGACAATATGTTTTCCTTACTTTTCGAGAAGACAATAAAATCAATGTTTAATTCCAATAATTGGCATTTAAAAAGACGTGAAAGGAAATACAATATTTTCATCAAAATTTATTTATTGATTAGATAAGTTCTAATGGTTTTTTCAGTTAGCTGCGAATGTTGCCAACAAACATGTTTGCCCATCACTATAAGTACATTTTATTCAGTTATATTTTGATCCACAATGGATATAATGACATATTCGTACAGTATTTATATGCAGCACAACTCTTGCAAGGCGCTCTAGTTGTTTATATCACGGTTTTTCCAGTCCTTATATGTTTGGTTGTGCGATTAGAATTTTAATTAACTACAAAACTAAATTGAGTTCATACCTCACCAGTCAACCGCTTAGTTTGATATTAACATCAATTCAGAAGCGGCTGAGGTTGCAAGGGCAATTAGATTCGTTTAGGTGACCTACTAACATTCCATAAACTTAGACAGATTTTTGTTTACAAACTTCAATACTGAAACACAAATATTTGTACGCGAAATGTTAACAAAAGGTCTTGAATAAAATGAGAACAAGATGTCGATATTTATCTTACGTAAATACACAATTTGTGATCTGTAACGTTATGGTTCGGGTTAAGATCAATAACAGAAATTTCCCGGAAAGTTGCCTGTAATACCTTTATGTGGTGGCCACTTAGAACGCAGTTTGATATTAACATCTAATCTGACACGGCTAAAATTGTGCCTAATTAGGAATTAACATTCAACTTTACCAACCTATAAGCTGCTGAAATACTTAATTGTATGAGATACGTCAAATAATGTCGTCGGATTAGATAAGAACACGATGTCAACTTCTGGCTCACGTAAACGGTTTAGTAGATTAGTCACGATACATGGAATATAATAATGTAGAAACATCAAGATGTAAGACACAATATAGTCTACTAGACAAAGAGGTCAATAAAAGTACACAGCGGGATAGGCGTACTTTTTTTTTAAAAACATTGCAGCTCTGGCATAATTTGCTGCAACTTCATACAATCATGAGCAAAGCTTGGTGGGCAAAAACTAACCAGACGGTGGATTACAACTGAATTTCCAATGCAATCTAAGGACGATTTGCTGATCTCAAATGAGTTCTATACTGATTGTGTGTCCAATGATATCATATGGAGAGGTAAATGGTAAATGGACTGTATGTTAATCGAGTACTACATCTTAGAATATTATTGAATATAATTAATTACTTAGAACTTGTTAAAATACAATATATTCATATTGTGTATAATAACCACTTAAGACCAACACATCGCTTCCTCGATGTCTATTGTAGACATTATGATCAAGAATATATTGTTAAAGAAAAAAGTATGCTAATATCTGATGGTATAATTTGAATAAAAACTAGAAAGAG
Organism: Penthetria funebris; assembly: GCA_027564355.1. Classification (NCBI taxonomy): domain Eukaryota; kingdom Metazoa; phylum Arthropoda; class Insecta; order Diptera; family Pleciidae; genus Penthetria; species Penthetria funebris. Next base: position 52,292 of record JANSTX010019994.1, read on the forward strand.
GATTAGTAAAAATAAGTTTTTATATGAAACCTTTTTTTGTAATAGTACTATTTAAATAGATTAGACCTGAGTCACAATTATAAATTAATGATATTGTCATTGTGCAGTTTCATCGATATGTGTATAAGTGTAGTCTAAGCTCTATAGCGTTTTTATGGTTTAAATGGTATAGATTCATTGAGTATTTAATTCTTGATTGGTTTTCCAAATCAAGTTGATCTTCTGCCACAATAAAATTTTGGTTACAAATAAAATTTTACGTCTGCCTCTTAGTCCATCAATTCATTCAGTGCCAGCGGTGTTGTATATTCTATGATTACTGACATTTCTGTATTCACCTCAAGATCTTCAGTTTTCTACTTGTAAGTGAAGAAACGTTTTTTAACATGAATTCTTTTCTTTTGATGTAAATATATTGAGAATCAAGCGGCAATTGCGTGCGTTATTAATTCAGTGTATTGGTGGATTTCACACGTGCCGTATTTGTTTTTAGACTCTGGGAACTTTAAAGGAATAATCGTACAAAAAAACACGAATATACCATTAAACCAAAAGTTAAGTATCAATTGGGTTATTATAAAGCACTGCCAATAATTATGAGTATTAATTTTTTTTTAAGTTAATAAAAATGAATTAAAATTATATTAAAACTGTAATAAAAATTGAATTTCAAAGTAAAACAATTTTGGGAAATGATTTGTTTATTCCTTGTTAACAAATTCGTTAAGAAATAAAAAATAAAATAAAGTACCGACAACAGAAAGTCTACATTCATAACAGAAATGAATAGATTCAAATTCAAAAGGATATTGTCAAACTTTATATTAAATTGTTGAGAGCCAAATCAAAAATTAGTCATCAATTGGGTCATCCAAGCATTACCATCAATTATGAGAATTAATTTATTAAAAATTAATAAAATGTAATTATAATTGTATCAAAATTGAATTTAAAGTCCTGTATTAAATGATTAATCTACTTTAATATAATAATAATATATTCTATCGGCTATTAAAAGGGAAACTACAAGAACATTTTCCACAGTCCCATTTCCATTTCGTTACTTTATTTAGTTTATTGGAATAATTTTCAAAAAAAAATTTATAATAAAACTATTAAAAATATGGCGAATCCGTTAGCTTACAGATGATTTATGTATGCAAATGATTAAATATATCCTTTTGAAATAAAAATCACATGTAAAATAGTCCTTAAAAAACATTTAAATAAATTATAGAAACTGTTATTAATTGATTTTCCTTAAATTTCAATTATTAAATTTCAAATTATTTAATTTTAGTTTAATTATTTAACTTTTCATATTTACTTTTTTTTTTTTGGAAAAATTAAATAAAATTCGTAAGCACTTTTTCGTGTTTGGAAAGGAAAACTCATTTACATTTTTTATTTTATTCATTAATGGTAAACAATTTTTCTTTTTCGAAACTATTTCCTTTTTTTATCCATCGATTAACAGACATAATTTTCTTTATTATATAATTTTGTTACAAAAAATAGAAATCAATTTTGACATTTTTTGTTTTTTTTTTTTTTCTATTCTTTTGTTGGAAAAATAATTAAATTTTCACTTTATTATTTTAATTTTCATTTTAATATATTTCCCGTTCAATTATTTTTTTTTTTATCATTTAAATTTTTTTTTTTTT
>JANSTX010019995.1:0-34000 GCA_027564355.1 Penthetria funebris
ATTCTATTTAATAAATACTTATATATTATGTTGTGATCCGTTAAACAATTCCCAGGGCCTACAATAATTGGCGATGCGAATTATATTTCTCTCGTTTTTAGTCACATTCACAATCCATGTTTAGGTATATTATGGCACCACGTTGAGGTACAGATGGGTTGAATTAACTATATACTTATTTCATTCGTCACCAACATTGGTATGACTAAATTATGATTGTTATAATAATTAGAGACACATACACATTAGATTCAAATCATAATTATTGTTTTAAGGATATTTATTTTATAGACCAAGGTGAAATGAGCAGTGTGCATGATTCTTTAAAACTAAGTATACCAAAAAATGATGAAAATTCTGTAATGTCATATATATGTAAATTAAAGGTAAATATAATATTTAAAATCTTATTGAAATTAATTAAATGCACATACGTTAGAAAATATAATAATTTTTTTGTTTATTTTTAAATAAGTCTCGTCCTGGTATATTAAGTTTGGAAAAGTGTGTGGAAAAAGGTGTACCGCCAGGCCCTTTATTAGGACAACTTAAAAATGGCATTGACGTTAATTTACCGAATGGTTCAATTGTTAAATCAACTGATGTTCTAGGACCAGACGATCCTGGACTTGTATTTATTTGTATGGATAAAATAATATTCCTTTTTTAATAAAATAATCAATTTTGCTATTTTTTTACATTACTTAAGGTGTGGATATACCATCTGTTGAATATTTAGAAAGTTTAGGTGAAAATAATGAAAAATTTCAACCATTTCAAGCTACAGCTAAATCTGATGAAGATGCAGCATGTTTAGTAATACATTTTACACCAACTGAGATTGTAAATATGCCTCAGTATAAACAATTTATTGATAAATTTTCACCAAGTACATTACATTTAGTATTAAATGAAATGAATAAGTATGGAATTTTTATTAATATATTTTTTTTTAATAATTTAATAACTTGTTTTTTTTTTTTTTTGTTAGGTTTTCTGGTTATTTTGCTGCACATAGAATACAATGTCAATTAAATCAATTAAATGAACATATTTTTCCATTATTAAAGTAAGTTTATTTTAACTGAAAATGTATACATGTGTTTCAACCTTGTATTTAGAGTCGGAGTGGTGCCTTAAAACCTCAGCAATGCTGTGCTTGGATATATTGTACTTCTACCTGTACTCAATATCGCTAGCCCTCTTTAACAATGCCAATTTAGAACTGGCGCTTTTCTTGTTGTATTGTGGGCAGTATATATGCCTAATGCTATGAACTGGACCTTTTAGCCAGCACATACATTAACTCAGATCAGCTTATTCTATATACTTTGAACAAGCCTTTAATAATGTTCTTTATGGACTGTCTCACAGTATTTTTACAACTCACAATTATTGGCTCAGGCAAAATAAAATTACCACTGAATATATTAATTTTATCAGCTTTTTCATATTTTTCATAACATAAATGTACCTATCAAGAGTACTATTTCTTGTCTGCCAGTTGATCTGGAAGATCATGACACTCTAGTTCTAATTTAATTTTACTTTATCCTCACATTTTTGTCTATAATATATGTGCACCTAAAACGGTTATATATATATTGATAACATTTGTACGCATACATCTAGCATGAACGTTGATTCTGTATTCTATTTATTTACAGGTTTTCTAAGCCCTTTCAGATTACAGATCTCTGTCCGTATGGACTAGTTTTATTAGTTGTTCAAAATGATTTGAAAACACATTATAAATCCAAATATAATATAAATATTTTTAGTGAATGAATATTAAGTGATCTCTCTATTGACGATGTAGGTGTAGTTATATTGACGCCCGATTTAAGTAGACAATCAAGTCTGCCTTTTTTTTACTATTTGTTACACTTAGTGCTTTATGCTAACATACTATTGATACATATGTGATTATGACCTAATAGATAGTTTAAGCACACATCTTTACATTTACGCATTTTTATTTAACAACATCGCATGTACATTTTCGGTTGTAGATTTGCTTGTAAAATTTCAATAACAAAGTTCGTAATTTTCAGAGAAAACTCAGATAATTTGAATCAAAATACAGATAATCAATTATTAAATAAAAGAATAAAATTGCATACAGAAAATGAAAATGTATTTAACCATACATTTAATCATACTGACAATAGTGAAGATAATAAAATTTGGACATTAACAAATTCTATGACATGTTATCATTTACGACCAAGAAAAGGATTAGACAGGTAAATTAATTTGTTAACGTTAACAATACGCAAATCTAATTTTTCTGAATCCCAGGTCATTAGAACAAATTCCAAATTCAGAGGAATATTTAAGAGAAACAGCTATTGTACCAGGTTTTACTGATGCACTTGATCACCTTAAACAGCAATTAAATAAAACTTATAATAGACAAAATGTAGATAGATCTGAAAATTTTCCAAAAATTGTTTTTCTTGGAACCGGATCATGTATACCAAATAAAACAAGAAATGTTAGCTCAATATTAATTCATACAAAGTAAATATTTTCTTTTCAATGAGGATCTTCGAATATATTAAATAAAAGTTTTTTTTTATTTCTTCTCACAGAAATGATTCAAGTATTTTATTAGATTGTGGTGAAGGTACAACTGGTCAAATTCAAAGATTTTATGGTTCAGATTTAATGTATGATATTTTTCGTAAACTTAAAACAATTTATATATCACATTTACACGCTGATCATCATATAGGTAATTGATATAAAATAGATATTATTTTGTAATGTAATTATTAATCTTTTAATATATAATTAATTAATGTAATGTAATTATTAATGTCTGCATAGGTTTAATAGGTGTATTACAAATGAGAAAACGCTTACTAGGATCAAATAAATCACCACTTATACTTTTGGCTCCTCAACAAATTTCAACATGGTTAAAATTCTACGATAAATTTATTGAATCGATAAAGAATGAATACGTTTTAATTCCGAATTCTGAATTGGTAAGCATTTCTCTATTTAAAACAAGTTATTGTGTCCCACATTTTTATTACCAAAGATTGACAATAATTTCCACACATAATACGGTATGAGTAAATTTTCGCGGTGAATAAAGTGACCAACATCTTAAATTATTGACGGTACCACGGTACTACCGAAAACACGACCATGTGTCAACTGTATGATATGTGATGGTGGCTAAAAACAATAATTCAATATCTTTTTCGTAAACTTTCTTCAATGTCTTGGACTAGATACATTTGGCTTTACACGTTGCTTTCCGAACAACTACGTGTTTCACACTATATTGGACAAAAAGTAGTTTTTCGGTTGACACCTGATGTGTATGTGCTTTTGTTGCGTTTCGGTAAAGATAATTACCGTAATTGTGTCGTCTGTAAGTATTTCATATAAAAATTTACTCCGTTATGATCTTTTTTCTAAATTTTATTATACATTTTTTTAAGAATATTTTCATAGTTGAATATTTTGGTCCGATATGCTATATTCAGATTCTAATTTAAACTCTTCAATGTTTAAACTTTTGTATGTGTGGTCCAATTAGAAGTTTTAGATTTTTTTTTACAAAAATACATAATGAAATTATTTATTAATATTTTCAGTTGAATAATACGTTAGAAGAGGAACGATTAGATTCTATGGGTTTGAGCTGTATTAAAACTTGTTTGGTAAGGCATTGTCCACATTCATTTGGTATTGCAATTGAAATGCATTCCAAAAGCAATAAATTATTCAAAATTACATATAGTGGTGATACAATGCCATGTGAAGATCTAGTTAAAATTGGTAAAAATTCAACAATATTAATACATGAAGCGACAATGGAAGATGAATTAATTGATGAAGCTAAAACAAAAATGCATAGTACAATGTCACAAGCAATTGAACAAGGTAGAAAAATGAATGCAAAATATATATTATTAACACATTTTAGTCAACGTTATGCAAAATTACCCAGAATAGAACAGAATTTAAATAGTAATGTTGGTATTGCATTTGATAATATGGAAGTTTCAGAAATGGATTTAGATTATTTGAATTTATTGTATCCCTCAATGAAATTGATGTTTGTCGATCACTGTGAATTACTGGAACAGAAAGCGTTAAGAAGAGCACATAAAAAACAACGTAGATTAGAATATGAGGAAAACATTTCAATGTCATAATTTATAGAGACTAATTGCCATACTTTTGGAAAGAAAGTATTAAAAAGAAGATTACAAAACAACAAATTATTGTAAATAAAATAAATTACAGGTTATTTTATATTATTTTGATTCTTTTTTTTTTACATTCCTTGTGTATACTTGTATACCCTTGTATATCCTGAATTGACAATCACAAATCTTCGAGAATTTTAATAATTTAGTTAATAAAGTTAATGTTTTAGAATGTACAAAAACACATTTAAATTTTCTTCTTTAAAATATTAATCTTTAGACGTATTTGTGAGTTGTATCATATTTCACAACATGTTTCAGTTTCTAATAATGTGACCGCTCAAAGTTGATAAATTATATATACAATTGTATTTGCCATTCAATCGACTGTTCAACAATAATTCTTATTGTTTTGGATATGATATGTTCAAGCTCTACTAGACCAGAAAGCTTTGAATAAGAATTGAACCAATTCTATGGTACTTACAAATGCAATATTCTTTTTTTAGTGACTTGTACAAATTCTAGCTGTTTTTTGTGAAAATGATAGCTCTATTTATAAAAATAAGTAAAGAACATGTTATTGAATGTATTGTCCATCGCTAGCATTCGCTTTCTCTCATCTTTCTAGTCAATAGCGATCTCTCGTTATGTTGGGTTTGAGGAGCTCATAATACTCTACACCCAACTAATCCCACCAAATACAGAGCATAAGTTTGAAACAATATGTATATTTGGAGTTTTGCGATTTTTTACGCTTAGGGATTTCGTAGTATATCCAATTTTCATTTCCAGTCACAATGCGATGCAAAAAACCTTTTTTTCTGCCGTTGGACTAGCCGTTCATACGTGCTCCAATTCGTACGATCAACTTTTTTTAACAATGCATTCTCTTTAACTATAAACGTCTTATAGAGAATTTATCCTTATTTTACTAACTGTTATGGAAGTATTTGGTTTATATCATAGGCCTTGCATGAACATTACTAATATAATAAAATTTTTGTTGAATGCCATGGAATTTTATTGATATTGTTGCAGTATTTGTACAATTTTCTAAAGTATGTCATGTGGCTGCTCGTGATTTACTAATATTTTCGGTGTGCATTCAAATGTCTTTTCTATACCCAAGTGTTATTGAAATTGTCACATATATTACTCATTTAATTTCATCATTCTTGATATGATGACCTCTTTTACATTAAATATTGTAGTAAGTGGAAGGAAACAACATTACGTCTCATATAAACAGACACCCAACATCTAAACGGAGATATGGTTATATAATTTGTATTTGTCAACTTGGTATTTCTTCTGTATTTGGTATGAAATAACATTCATCTCGTTATTTATCATTTTATTTATCTTATGGAACGCAATTCACACATTTGGTCCATTAATAAGTAGCAATAACCGCTTAAATTTACAACAAAACATGTTTTTTATAAACATTTTATAAAGTAGAAATGCATATTCGTAATTCATAGTGTAAATGTTGTGGAAATCATAAAACAAAACACATAAAAAAATTCTGAAAACATATTCTTTATAATACAAATTCACACTAAATTAAAGATATTCAAACAAAAAAAATAATTCCGAAACCTAAACGCGTCAATGGAAAAAAATCTAAAAACTATTCACCAAATATCCAGTAACTTTGCGTGTAAATTAATTTTATAATTGTATATTTGTATTTTCTATACTTTACACATTTTCATTACTTTTATCAATTTTAATTTAGGAAAAAATACAAAAAAATCACAACACTCTACACAAAAAATATTTTATAATGAATGCGACCAACTATCCGCCATGCGTAAACAAATGGCGCCATTAAATGTAATAAAATGTGGGAAGAGCAAAGGAGTCCGTTCCAGATCGGTATAGTAGATCAATTACACTTGTAATATTAACTAATATTCTTGTAATTTGACAGCGTACTTTTATTTTGTTTTTGTATAATGGCGTCTATTCTCGTGGTACTTTTTACATATTTAGTATTTTATTTTACTGTTTAACAACACATTTAAATACATCATTTAATTAATTATATTTAATATTTGTTATGCAGTTTCTAAAATATTCTAATTTAATGTGAGTATTGGCAATTGATTTAATTTCTCATCAAATTACAAATGGATCTGTAGGATAATTACCATGCATTTTGTAGTATAAGAATGTAAGTACATTTTCGTTTTTTTTTTTTTTTGTTTTTTAAATTGTTATTAAATTGTATTCGCCTGTATTGAATTTTACTAGTGTAAAACATGGAAATTGTGTTTTAATTTAAAATTTTTCAAGTTACAGTATTTGCTTACATGGAACTTTTTTTTTTCTTTCGGTTTTGTGAAGCTTTCATCAGTTCAATTTTTACCTTTAGATTCAATTCAATTTATGTACCTTCTGAGTTCTATTTTACTTCCACAACTTTTCCCCACATTAAATATTACTACACTTTTCTCTTTCAATTCGAATCGTAAAAATAATGAAGATATATACTATCAACGCAACTAAAATGGTCTACTTAGACCATTTGAAAAGATGAGTTCTACAGTAGGAATAACTCCACCACTTTTATTTACAAATCTCTGATATTTATGTTAGATAGGTGATGATCAATGCACAGTAAATATTGTGGCATACATAACTGCAAAGATAATTTTGATTTATTCATATAATACATACATATTAAACGGAATCAGACGTATGCTTTGCGATGTAACATGAGCAGTTCAGTGTAACAAGTTCATTCCATCCAGTTTTTTATATCTTCGTTGTAAATATCACTGATGATAGTTTCTTCAAGTCACCTAATTTTTGATAGTAGACTCGTAACCATACTGTTATTATCATTTATAATGTAATGTACTACGAATTAAGTAGAATTGAGCATATTTAATATAATCTTACCAGACTCTTTCACTTCTTATAAATGTCGCTGAGTGCTTACATTTTGGGACTGCGGTATTCTGGACTTGGGTTTGGTACTTATAATAAAAATTACAAACAGAAATTATTCTCAATTTATTTATTTCAACTTAAATACAAATATTATAATAACAAATAAATTGTATTTTTTTTTAATAGTATTTTTTAATTTATGAAAAAATTTAACCATATATTATAATGAAATTGACTAATTAAAATTTATTTTGCTCTAATAAATATAAAGATTTTTAAATTGAGAAAATTAGTATTATTTCTTGTCTTTCATCGAATAAGTAGAAAATTGTATATTATATTTTTTAAGTATATTTTATTATTATTTTAAAAGCTTAGCGTTAAAACATGTAATAAGAAAAATCACAATTTGCAGTCAAGAATTTTATGGCTCTTTAAAATTAACAATAAAAAGATTTGAGAAATAATATATTTAATTTTTATGAGTTAATAAAACTTCATTTTATAATAATATAATAAAAAAATTTAAATATTATATATATGATTCATACGAGTATATGCTGTAACATATGGGTATATGTTTAGGATCTGATCTATGTTTGCAGTGACCGACTGTTGATAATATTATTCAACTAATCTCGACTTTCACGTGGTGTTACGGGTAACTTGATCACGATGTATGTCAATAATGGAATGTTATAGACACGAAAGAGTGTGAATGTCATAATTGTCGGTTAGTTTAAAAAACACCTCATCTTCTTCTGCTTCCTTGCGTTATTTCTCATTCGCGGTCGGCCCAACAAGTAGCCAGGCATTTATGCACCAGTCTACTAAAATATTCAAATGCATAATCGGAAAATTGTAATTGTTTATATTTTTCATTTGATAAATTTCAATTATAGCTATTTGAGTTAACATTTAGAAAATGGAAAATTATGGAATCAAATTTATACGTTTGTGGTAAATATCGTTTTCAAAGTTCAAGCGTATCGAACCCAATTAATCTATAGGTTATGGTAACGTTATTTAATGATTCAAGATATTTTGGATTACAAAATAACTTAACGATTATTGAGTTTGATGGTCTCCTTTATGATGATTCTTCCATATTGAATGAACCGCAAACCTTGATTATTATATCAATCAAGGTGAGGTCAAAATAGTTAAAGTAATTATGAACTTAGTTCCAAGATATTTTAATCGGTTGACTTTTTATATTCTATTTTCGTTTTTGTAGTAAATTAAAAGGTTAATTTATTGATATTATGAGCACGCGTAAGGACAGGTTATTTCTGACCTCTTTGCACTATTGTCTCGCATTTGGTCAGGTTTTAATTAAAATTTTGAAGAATGACATCGAATTGTTATACTGTTTGAGATATGTAATAGGATATAATTTAAGATTTAGACATGGGTCAGCAATGTAAAGTGCGAATAGGGGAAGCTGCTGCAGATATGTATTACACGAACAGCAAATATTAGATATGAATCAGACTTAATATATATGTTATATATATAGTCATAGGTACGAACTATAAATAATTTGTTTATTTGCATGAAAGTTGAAGATTAATTCGTTTGTCAATACAGTATCGAAAGTTTTTCCAAAGCATGAACAACAGTAATATTAATTAGTTTGCAGTTCGGCTATATTATTCAAGATGATTATTAACGCGTGACCAGTGGTGTATTCCTTTCTGAATCCCATTTGTGAGTTGAGAAAAAGTTGCTTACTGTCTGTTCTATAATGTATGTTGGCAAAAAAAAATTCTCAAATAATTTTGAAAGAACCGATAATATCATATCATAACACAGGGGATGAAGATCAAGAGAGTTAAGCAAAGATGGCAAACCTTGATTCACCAAAAAGCCAGTGATAAAGTTTTCTATCGCCTTCATCATTACTCGAATTTTGCCAATATTTTTTACTGTTTACTGTTTCTACGATGCCAGATCTTTTTTTCTTTCAAGAAATGCATAGATCTTTTTTTCTTTCAAGAAATATTATTATAATGTAAATTTAAATGATTTAAATACAATATTTATTTGTATTTACTCAAATTGTATATTATATTATTTTTTTTTGTAATTAAGAAATCGCTATCAATTATAATTATGAATTGGATTTTTTAGTAGCACAGCGGTCAAATCTACTTTAGAAATAATTTTGAATAATATGGAATTATATTATAATTATATTGAATTTCAGGCAGTAATTCAAATTAAATTTAAACCCTTTCAGCCACTGTAGAATTTACATGATAATTAGCCATATTTTTCAAAGCATCAGTGCAAAGTGTTGAACTTTGGTTTTGAACTAATAGTTCTCATCAGTGCAATTATTACCCCATTCACAATTCAATAATTATATTACGGTCACTCTATCAAAAATATCTTTCATTAATTATTATGTACTTAATTATTTTTAATTAAAAACTACGAGAAAAATTTGTATTTATTTTGTAGTGCAGCATTATAATTAACATATGCAATTACATATGAATTTGTGTTCTATTTTTACTTATTTTTAGTTATGAAATAAAATATAATATAAATATAATCCTTAGTTCTATTGCAAAAAGACTCTTTTAAATAGTAAAATAATACTTTTTTTAAAAAATATCTTTACCATTAATTAATAATTTACAAATTCATAATTTGTATGCATTTAGTCGTGTTAGTTTGTATATCCTGGCGATAAGTTGAAAGAATAATTAGTTTTTGTTACAATTAATTATATTATCGTATATATAAATATATTTTAAATAAACTATAATTTAGTGGAGTTTCGCTCAGGACCACTCAGGACAGTCTGTATGGTTTTCAAAAAATTATTACTTCAAATAGACAGATTCTGTCCAAGGGTACTTCAAAACTTATTATTGCTACACAAAATTTATTTTGCTAAATGTTTAATTTTTGATAATGAGATCATTGTTGTGATTTGTAGCATGGTGGTCTAACGTGGTATTCTCAGTGTTATAAACAATACGATTTCAATGGAAACAACGCACCGTTCCTTCGATGCGTGTAGTTTACATATTGACCTAATACATAACGTGAGTGTTGAAGGGTTTGGCAACTTTGGGCAGGTCAGACTTGTTTAGTAATTATGTATATAGGGTGAAGGATTATGAAAACCAAATTTTTATAAGTGTAGGAAGGATGGTGGCAAATTTGTGGGATAGGAAAAAAAATACTGTCCAAAGCGCATCACATCGAAGCACCGAGTTTCGATAGGCCCAATGGTAAAAGTGTCGCTGATTAGAGATTATTCCGTTACTCTTTTGATAGATACTATTACTATTAAAATTGACGGCAGTATGCGGAAAATACGAAATATCATTCAAAATTAGAAACAAATAGATGTTTAAAGTATGTAATAAAAATTTCTTTGTAATATAAATTCAATAAATGTGGGCAATTAAAAGTTGACTAAGCATTCAAAACAGTAACTTCTTATTGACATGACTAGATAGTGTTATAAGTGATGTGACATCAGAATAAATTTTAGAAATTTTTGATAACGGAACTGAGAACAGGTAAAGTCTGTGACTGTTGATAATGTAATTGAGAAGATCAAGATGATGATAATGATGATTGCGATGATGATTAATGATAATATTGTCTGTGTTCTCTGGCCGGAAACAATTATTGAAAACAATATTGCACGTGTCTATCAGCATATCTGCTAGTTAAAACGTATATGTGTATTCAGTGCATTTCATATCTCATGTCTCCTGACTAACAACCAATTGAAGATATTATTTCAGATATGAGTTACTATCTTGTAAAAGAATAATTCAATGTATACTGTTAATACTCCGACTAGAAGTAGAGTTCGAAATAATAAGGATTTGTGCCTGCATAATGTCCTCTTTATTCTAATGCATACTTTATATGTATAAAAATTGTTAATATATTGTTTGTAATTGCTTATAAATAATTAAAAAATAGTCTTTTATTTTTGTTTTTATAAAATATCACAATAAAATATTGTTTTAATTAATAATAATAACATTAAAAAAAATTGTAAAATTGTAATTGTAAAAAAAAAAAATGATTGTTTAAATATTGTAAGTCTCAAAATTGGACTTTAGTGATTCAGAATTTAAGAAAATAAAAAACAATTAATTTTCACAAGTATCTATATGCTAAACTAACATTTACATAATAAATAACAAATTATGCAAAATACTTATTGAATTATTTAAAAACACAAATTGTATTGTTTTCAAAATTAATTTAAATTAGCTGTACGAGTGTATAGACTTAATTATTTACAAAAATAGTAATTTAATTTTCTTAAGATTAGTTTTGGTCTTCTCTAAGTATTTTCAGTGTTATTTCCTTTTTTGGCCATTCGTTTAATATTATTTCAATCAGTTTTAATTAATTAATGTTATGCATCCCATTGTATATTCAAGTTTACTGTAGTCAATATAGAACATATATGTCTATCCGATTCATATATCGACCCTCTACGGGGTTAATGGGGTTAAATCTGTTCATCATTAAATCTAGCCAACAATTCCTCCGTAAATACCCTACATTGAGCGTGAAATGCGTAAAGAATCATTTTGTTGAATATATGCAATTTAACGAAATCGTTATTTACGCATTACCATGCCGTCATTCCAAAAACAACTCATATTACTCATAAAAATCTTATGAGCTATTTAATCGCAAATATGTGTCGATTTTTAATAACCATATAGCCACAAATTGTCGAATATGAGTGGTAGTAAATAATTCGTTGCAATTGTTGTTAGCTTAGCATATTACCTCTCATGCTAAAAAAAATTGGTTACAAATGACCTATCATCACTAACAATTACCACATTAAATAATAGTGTAGATAATGACCAATGAGCCGTGTGTTGGTTTCCTTACGCGGAACATATTTGAACATAATATATTGTACATAACATCAGCTATATCAATATGATCGGATTACTAATAGTTTCCTTAAATTTGGTAATATTTTAATGGAAAAAATGTAAAAACTATCTAATATACAACATCCGCAGAAATAGAGTGGGATATAATAAAATGCACTAAATTAGAATCGACTTCTAGAACAAATTTATTAAGATCACGGAACGTGATTGGAATGGTGGACGCAAGGTGGCAAGGTAGTAAATCAATTTTTAAGAGAACAAACAATTAAAATATTATCCAAATATTGGATGTGAAGTTTCGACAATAAGCATGATGAAATTTGTAAATAAGTCTCCAGAACTAGAACTTATTTGTAACATCAGAATACTAAATTTCCTTACAAAAAAAAAAAAAAGTTCAAAATTACTATTAACATCATTGTTTTGGTGTTCTTACTGAAATATTTCTATTATTCTTGAACTTACTTATCTTTACGTTTTGATTTTCAATTCAATATTCATATTGAAAACATTAACTGAATATTAAAATTCAATATGTCTTTCGTTGATCTTACATAAACTTTTGATCGAACACAAATTATTGACAAAACTAACATTCCGCTTAATATAAATCATTTGATTCTGCAAAAAATTCAACTATTAATAACTAATAGCAATGGTGATAATTTGAGTTCAACATTATTTAATCAATTGGAATTGGTTATAAGATTAGGAATCAACTGTTCAGTATTTTTTGTTATGCAGATGATGTAGTTCATATATAGCTTTTCAACGTTATTTCCATTTAAATAGTCTGTCCTGAACAATATGTTTATATCTATCATAAAAATTTAATCATTTTTTATAGCGAAATAGCCAATTATAGATATAAATTATTAGTAGATGACAAACCTAATGGACAAGTATCGGGATATGTTATTTACTATGTCTCTTCGCCAGGCCAACAAAGTCGTTGCAACATCAGAATGCTTGAGTGATGACATTTGCAAATTTAAATTCATATTTATTGAATGTAGTCATAATTTACTAAATATGCGTCAGACCGATAGTATTATATGCGACCGAAATCAGAGCTGATACGTCTGTAAAAAAATAAATTGGAATGTTATTCTCAATACATCTTAATCCATGTGCAATGTTTATGTTTGAATTAGTTTTCAAGTTTTTAAGTTGTTAAATTTATTTAACATCACCTTAAAATTTGTAAACTTCATAATTGTTATATGTGATGTACGTCACATCCCGTTTTCACAGTAGGCGGTACGATGTTTGAAAATAAGTAGATATTATATAGGATAGGACATGAATTTCCAAATTTAATGGCATTTAGCAAACCATAATTTGTCATTTCTTTGACATTTAATAGTAATATATAAGTAGTAGTGCGGTATTATATGCCGCCGATATATTTCATGTAAACTTGATCAAAATGTGTCGTAGAAGTGATAATAATGTAGATGTCGATTTCTCTTAATAGATGAGTAGAAAATAATTATAAATTATGTTTTTATAATTGGTTTTAAATTATCATCATATCAATTAGTTATTTTCTATATATTTATAAATACTTTTTTAAAGTTAATATTTCCACATTTATATATTTTTATGCAATATTGCTGTTGATAAAAATATGTTTTCATTTAGTTTTAATTAATTAAAAATTTACAAATTGTGCAATTAATTAAATAAGTTTAATCTTGAATTAATTTATATTCTATATATTTGGTTTTATGTAAGAAAAATGTTACCCTTATTTACGTTTGAATGTGCAACACACAAAAAAAAAATATATAAAATTTTTACTTAAATACTAATTTAAATTTCATTCTCTCAAAGCGATTAATTATTACTTTAATACGAGATTTTTTAGTTCACTATTCTAAATTCTAAACACCCAAAATAGAGGTTTTGTCTACCTCTCAATTCAGTGAAATTAGTAATAATTAAGTAAAATTGCTAAATTTTTCATTAATTTCTTCATATTTACCAAATTAAAATTCTAATTTAGTCTTAATATGTCACAAATTTTTTTAAAGAAATTAATTGAATAGGTTTCCGTCAAATATAAGATTATATGGAATCAATTTTATTTTGTCTTTTTAAATCTTTAAACTGCCAAATAATTATTGCAGGATATTCGTATTTATAAATTTGTTAAACTATGTCGTAAGTTCGTCCCTTGCTGTATGCAACATACCGAATATCCATCTATCATCACAATTTCATTAAGATATTCTTTTCGAAATTAACAAAACTAGCATACTTAAGGTTTACTGTTCATGCAATCATAAAATACAATTTTAATAAAGAATTGGTATTAATCGTACTATAGTATATCCAAATCTATCTATCTCTTACAATATAAATTATTATTATAGTAAAATTATTCTAAAATTATATTCTAGTTATATGTACGGTATGTCCATTTCCAATGAGATATTTTGTGTCAGTTCCATTTGATGAAAGACTGTCTCGACCTCTTTCATCACCATAAATACTTTCTCGACCTCTTTCATCACCATAAATACTTTCCTCTTCTAAAATTTTCTCGAGAAGCATATCACCAGAAGCTCCAATATCTGTAAATGAAAACAAATACATTTAATTATTTAGCAATTCCACATATATCGTATACTCGTATACTTGTCTTCTAGGCAGAAACGATAAATTTAAATTCTATGATATTATGACCAGTGATTATATACGTTTACGACCTATGATACCGCATTGAGGCGTCAAGATTATGATATTATCATATCATAAGTTCGATTATATTCTGATTCCTATTTCAAATTTACATCGTAATTCTAACAATACATTTTTGTAATCAAATGTTAATTTTGTGCCTGACACTAATTGTTTGATGCATTTGTAAATAAATATGTGAATGATATCCGAAAGACAGAAACATATAAATGTGTCCTCAAATTTAATGGTACGAATCAATATAATTTCTCGTATAGGTAATATACGAATTTAGCATTCCAGTATATATTAAATTTTATACGAATCAATGAATTTCATGGATACTTTTATAACAGACATAATTTTGTACTCAAACCAAAAAAAATATAAATTAAATGTGACATTAATATTGTATTTATGTGCTATAATGGTGATTTTAATCTAACTCAACATTGGTTTTGATAATAAGTGTAGAATTTTTTCTCCAATCTTGTGCCCTATGTACCACATGGGCACATAAGGTATGCTGTGTAATGCCAAGACTACATATAGTTTGTTTCTCCGATGCTATTATACACCTATAGTGTACGAACATCTCGGAACTTATGAATATTAGTACGTCGAGAAGATGTTCACTTGTGTTCAATAGCGAAGAAATGACAAATTACAAAAAAAAATTAAACTAATTGTTTATAGGTAATAGTGTATAACTGTGAAACTGAACCGGTTGTCCAAACATATCGAGGCGAAGAGGATGCGGCGAAGTGAAGGTGCTGGTTACAGATCATTAAAAATGTCTTTTATTCGTTGACGCTTTATGCTCCCGTTTGGAGATGATGTTACGAACGACACATTAAACGTATATTTTTTACCACGATCACATGCCATAATTGATATATCATTTATGATCGTATGTTTCCTGTGGTATCCCTGACGTTGAAAATCAGTAATATATGTTGAATCTCATTATTTTCGTTTTTTTTTGTACCTTCAACCTATGTTCATCTAGAAATTACCCTGCTCTTGAGTAGCAGACGTCCAGTTTCATACCATCGTTTTTTAGGTATTTCCATACATGCATTTTTCTTTTAGCTATCATTGCAATATTTTCGATTCTGTTTGATGGCATTCTTTGTACGTGGTCTCTTTAATAACGCCTTCGGAAATGCTTCCAATTAGTATGAATGGGTCTTAATATTTCAGCACTGCGATCCTTAAATCTATTGTGCTATACTCTATCTGTATTCCAGTACATCAATCCTCTCTGAAGAATTACCAGAGTTTGCTGAATAAAATGTTACGATTGAGTTCTTAGGAACTTGAATGAAATGTTACAATTGAGTTCTTAATTCCTAGAACATATTACCAAATTCTCTCATTCTTAGTCTGAAGAATGCCTTGTATTCGCATACCCAGTGTCAAGTCGAAATTTTAAAACTTAAAACTATTATACAATATGAATGAATGTGAAAAATATGCTTAAAATAAGGAAATTTTATTACTTAACATATGATATTAAATTATGCCACTAATTAATTCGTATATTATAAACTAAATAAATTACCTTGAGGTGTAGTTGGTGATGCAATTTCACTTGTCACCGGTGTAACATTTGAATTTGATAGATTTTCACCACTATCATTTAATTGATAATTTTGTTTCGCTCTACGATTATGACGTGTTGTTAAGCCACCAGTTTCCACATCCCTTTCTAAACGATGACCAGATCTAGATCGTGTTAATTGTCTTTGCACATATTCTTCTAAATCATCTTCCTCACGCTTACTAATAAAACAATTTAGTACTATTAAGAATATACCTAATCCCATTACAAATAATCCGGTACAAACTAATTCATTCCACCATGTTGAAACTCCTAAAACAAATATGTTATTCATTCATTTAAAAATATATAGAAATAGAGGTGGTATTTTAATATTGGAAAATTTGAAATTTCATAAAATCAATTTAATTTGCTGGTTTAAATTTACTTGGGAATGTTTCAGCTTTTAATACCCTACGCGGAAATATGCTTAAGCGTCATTGCATACTTAATTTCATCAGTTATGCTAATTTTTTATGATTTATCTATATGTGCTTTATACCCGAAGGTTTAACTTCAATGGTGGAGTTGACAAGTTTATCACCATAATAAATTTATAAAATTACAATATAGAAATAAATAGTGATGAAGTTGATGTGGGAAGGTGGGTTTGGGGGAGGGGGTACACTTCAAGGACAATGAAGTTAAAATTAAAGATTAGTGATAGATATGCTACATTTTGAGGAAGGGACAAATCACACAAATAAACGTTTGATGTAAGAAGACATCATTTTACAGTAAACGAAATTTATAAATTATATACATAATTATAATTAATAAAAAATAATAAATTTAATGTGAATATCATATCAATTAAATGTGAATATCACAACGGACACTATGGTTAAAATCTCTTCGTGGACAAAATTTATTCCATATATTTTGCATGATGGGATTTAATTAGGTGCCAAGTGGTTTACAGATCGTTCACACAATAAATGTCCATTGCTATAGAGTGATCGCAAAATATGTACTACTTCATGTGATTCCACTGACAATAACAAATTATGGATATATTTGTTATATTTGGCTGAAGGTGAATTCAAACTGTAAATACGACAAAGCATTCATTTATGATATGTCTCTTATATTTGCCTGAAAGTGTTTGAATTCAAACTAAATACGACAAAGCATTCATTAATGAAAATTTGTAATGAAATGCGTAATGCACACCACCTTAGTATATAATTAATTTTTAATTTTTATTAAAAAAAAATTCGGCTATATTACGTTAAAATATTAAAATGAAATACTAAGTTATGTCGTTTTATGTTGCCTGAGGGAATGGATAATTGAATGATGAAAATTACTTATATCAATTGGTTCAAAATACAGAAATGAATATTAATAAGGTGTGTGTAAATAATTGTTAGTATACAACAATAAGTAGGACAATTAAATTTAATCTAAGTAATTAATGGTTACACTAAAGGGTAAATAAAGCTTCTACATCTATCAGTATTAAGATAGTACTCTTAATATATATATAACTAATGGAGATAATAATAATGTATCCTTAGAAAGTTAAATGGTGATTATATATAAAATACGATAAAACATACACCATTTACATAAGAAAAAAAAAATAGTAAAGAGGAAGCTGTATTCGTATCTTAAATTTTCATTTTTGATTTATAAGGAAAGGTGTATTTTTATTGTAGACTCATCATAAGCGTTGTCTCGTCTTTTTTATCTGCGATAACCAATCAAAATCGAATTTGTTACTAGTTTTCACGAGGCTTATAAGTCTACAATGACAATCCACCTTAATATTATAGAGACGGTGAAAGACAATACAGAAGGTGTTATGGATCACTTGTTTCATAAAATAGTATTCAAAGTGAAATGTATGAGATTTATACAAAAACAATGGCACATGTCTTCATAATCATTATCATTATTTTGGCTTGTATGCCACAAGGGCACTAAGATGTTAAATTTTCCGGTTTTTTATTCTATACACACCTTGTGACACATGTAGTTGATTAGTTTAGAATTTTAATAATTCGATATTGTGGTATATGTACCAATTCCATAAATAAAATATTTAGATCGACATTTTTGGTCATGATCGCCACCCTTGTTGTATTGTCGGTTATACCGTGGGGAGGTAAATATAGTTTGAATAATATAAGTCGGCCAATTCATTTCACCACCATTGAACATTTAGCATCACATTGATAATTATAATTTTTGAAAGATAATTGAAATTCACACTACGTAGATGGTCTTGATTTCATCAATAATGATAGTGAGATTATACTCATTGATTACAGATTGTATCTTCATGTTATTAAATGATCAATAGGGAGTAATACTATATTCCTAATACAATTTGATTATTAATTCCGCTTTCCATTCAGTTGAAACAACCACACAATTTCAGAAATAACAAAATAATGTAAGCTAATATTTTGTTTCTTATACGCAATTTCGGTGCAACACAAGTTTTGTTTGTGTATTCTTTTATACGCAAAAAATAATACCACCAATCACAAGATAATGACTGTTGCACATTTTCGCAAAATATTTCCGATCTCTTAAATGCAAACGGACAGATGATAGTTGACTATAAAAATCCTTTTTGTCATAAAAAATGTCTACTTCTTAGGTGCATATATCTAACCTATTATTAATTTACACAATTCTAGTATATTGTTGTAATTACGAAACATTTAAATTATGAGCGGAGCTGCACTTTAATATTTCTAGTAAGCCTAATGGTGTTATATATCTAGTTGAAGTCATTTTAAATTAGTAAATACTCTCGACTTCTACATTGAGAACAGTTTATATGTCAATTATTGCGGCAGTCGACATGTTGTAACTTGAAAAAGATTTTAGGTAAGGGTAAACTATGAGAACAGACATCATGTACAACAGGGCGGGTTTGAAGATGTTTGCATTGAGACAAGCTTTGCCTTCTCATAATTTCATCAAGGTCGAGATGATGATGAAACTATGAGAATGCAATGTTTGATTTGATGCAAGTATTTTCAAACCCGCAGTGTTACACATGATTTTAAACAATAAACTCATCATCCCGCATTCGACAATCGTGATATTCTTGAAACTATCATTTTATTTATGTGGTAGTATTTGAAAACCCTAATACATCCTGTAGTCAATTAAAAATAGTTTGTATGATGTGAACTGAAAAAATAACATGAGAACGACATGTACTTAATTATAAGTTAAATGTAAACTTAATATGCCCACATTTCTATTAGTTGAGATTTGTCCTTCTTTCAAAGCAAATAATTATTTTTTTTATATAAACATTTTGTGTGGAATAAATAAATGCACTTAATAATATACTCATATACTAACCGAATATATTCCATGCTGAAAGATCATCTGGTAGAATGCCAGCTCCTAGTAAAAATATTCCAAAAACAAGAAAGACAACTCCAATATGGAGCATACCAATACTGGTAACAACCTACAAGCATTTTATAGTAAATAAAATTTATTTTTAAAATACATAATAATTTTTTTTTTTTAAAATGTGTCATTATCATGATAAATAAAGTCAATATTTAAAAAAGAAAGAAAAAACAAACAACACAATTATTCAAATTGTTGACTTAATTTCAAATTTATTTCATTTTATATACACTCGACTTGTACTACATAAAGCTCTATAGCTATACGATAAAATATGTAGGTCGAATAAAATCCTTTTTATAAAATAAAATAATTTGCATGAAAATTCATTACAATTAAAGGACGACGATTTATTTAACTTATTCACATTTCTGCAGATAAAAATCAGATTATAAATTCATGAAAATATCATAACTTCTATTCGTATTTAATAGTCAGTCGTTAGTCGTTACCCAAATGTACCTTTGAATCAAGTATACCATTGCCAGCTTCATTTGGATTATTATTTCGAAATTTCCTACGTGTCGAACTGTGTGGTGAATGTTGCGTATCACCACTTTCTGAACTTTGTATACTGTAACGACGTTCCTTAGCTCGTTTTTGTTCATCTCTTCTTTTTCTTTGGCGTTTTATAGCCAACGCTGAATGTATTCCAACAGCATGCATAACTGTAATATAAAAAATAAAAAATAAGTTAACTTATTAATAGTTTGCATTATATTATTTAAATCCGGCAATATTAATCGGCGACCCCATTTTGTCTCAATTGTAGAATACATTGAGTTTGTTTTCTCAGCCCCGATAAACGTTGAAATTCTTAGTAGTTGATATCAGTTTACTAAACAACGTGGTTTAAAAATGAAAATATTTACAACAAAAATTATGTCCCAACACACACACAACTTTGATCTGAACTCAACCTTATCAATGTTTCAGTTATAAAGCGGAAACATATAAACGAGACATAATTTGATAATGAAAAACCAAAAACAAACAAAAAACTAAAATATGAGATTAATTGTAAATCATCATCAATTCGAGAAAATTCGATTCATAATGAAAGACTACAATGCTAAGTATAAATATTATGTATTTAATTATTGTGTATACTATTGATAATATATGAGGCCCAGACAGCCCAATTCATGCTCAATATTTAACAGAAACACAAAGGGCAATTGAAAGATCTGTTCAATTGGCCTCTGTGTATATTGATAATGTCAGTAGTTTAAAGTATCTCTTGGTATTAGACTTACAAATACTTTTAAATTAAAATCACATCTTTTCGATATTACTTCCAAGGTATTTCGTTCATTCCTGGTCTTCTATATCCTCGCATCAAATGGAAAAAATTAGAATTCTAGTAAGGAAAGTACTTCGAATAATAGCTGGTAGTAGAAGACACATTTAATACAGACACTGCTGCTGTTAAGCCATCCAGAATTATCTGAATTGAACGTCCCCTTACAAATTCAGTTATACATTGTTTTTGAATTTTTTGATGAAGTCTTAATTTAAATTCCACCAGGCCAAGGTATTTTATCCCCTCCATAAATTGTAAAAGAAGCTCACTATATGCATAGTATTGTGGCCAAGATGCGTTTGTCATCTAAAAATTGTTAATTATCAAATGTATTTTTTGTATTTAACTGCAAATTATTTAATAATGGATTTTTCAAATTGATGAATACCGTAAGAGGTGCTAGTTTAGATAATATCATCCTTTGTAGGACCATGTCAAATGCCTTCGATATATCGAGCGGTATATATCATAATGTTTTCAGTTGATCTTATAATTCAGTTGTTGAATGAGTCCGATTTGGAACAATTTTTAGGAATATCCTAAACATGTACCACTTTCCATGCAGTTGACCATTAAAAACGGATGCAATTTATATATGTATCGATGAGCGATAAAGAATCTACGGAATTACTCAAAACTCTGATCGAATACAATGTTTATGTGTTTTGTCTGTATCAAGATTTTTGAGATACCTATATAACTCTCGTGTTTCATATGAACCTTTGTGATGAAGACGGAATTCCGTTTAAGATTTATTTTTGAAAACATTTTAAATGCTTTTGAGTGAAACACGTTATATATGATTGCTATTTGTATTCACCGCAGCTTATGGGTATTGAGAACTGAACAAAGTTCTTAGTTGAAACCGACAATCGTCAAATGACCAACAATATTTGCTACCCTTCTGAATACAAAATATGTTCTGTTTCAATTTGGTTTCGAATAAATGTTGTATGACGTTATTATATATGGATTATCAAACATTATTATTTAATATGGATTAACATCATTGTTTTTTTTTTTATCAAAAGTTTATAATTTCTCTTTATCGATTTGATAGAGTTTGGAATGTATAATATGTATCCATTCCAAGGAAATGTATGAATAAGAATATATTCATTGTTAGCCATGCTAATCCGCACCATCATAATATTAAACTTTCCGGCAGCGGTGATAGCAATGAATATGGAAACAAAGTTAACAGATGGATTTGTCAATAGGTACCGCAAAATATACAATGTATTTATACTATGTATGAAAGGTTAAAAATAAATGTAGGAAATATGAACTATATATGGTGAGCAATATCATAAATCTGGAAGAGATGAGGCATAAATATTTTCAATAGAAAATAGATTGTGATTATTACAAAAAAAAAATAATTTACATAAAATGGACCT
This sequence comes from Penthetria funebris, assembly GCA_027564355.1. Classification (NCBI taxonomy): domain Eukaryota; kingdom Metazoa; phylum Arthropoda; class Insecta; order Diptera; family Pleciidae; genus Penthetria; species Penthetria funebris. Next base: position 22,356 of record JANSTX010019995.1, read on the forward strand.
AATGTTTCCAAACTAAAACTTGGGCAGTCTTTCAAAACACACATCATTTCGTACATACTCGTACGATCACTTTGATGATCCACAATATTAGAATATTTTCCATACATTTTGTTGTTCTGCTTTTCAATGTAAAATAGAGCTAGATCATAATTCTTTAATTTATTAGTTTATTACATTCGAAACCATATATGAAAATTGGCGACAACTTTGTTCATATGAATATTTATCATATAATGTTATTAGTATTATAATTACTTTCAAGGGAACCATATTTTAATTAATAATAAGGATTTCGTACTATAGCTACCCACATAAGAACCATAAATGGAGAAATATGTTTATAATTTCATTTAAATCTATAGCTAACTAGAAACGTATATTTGAACCAAGTAAACATGTATACATAAAAATCGAATAATTTGCATTTTCGAAGAATATTACAGAAAAAAAACGGAAATTAAATATTGGAAGTTATGTCAATGAGTATATGATACGATGATACTACCAATATTTCCAATATGAAATATATCCAATTAAACCAAAGTCAAATTATATTTTTTATTTACGCTTCTTGAATACAAAATTTCTATTTATTTAAATTTTATTCCTTGCCAATTTCTTGTTATTTAATTTGTGAAGTGTTTTGGTTTGGGTCTGCATAATCAGCATGTGATAATGTAACGCAATAATATACTAACATACTTTGTATTCTTTGGGGCCCTTAAATCAAAATTCTTAACATGCTAAGTCGAATTGATTCAATTATGTGAGTCTTGTGTTAAAATTGAAAGGTTCTTGGGAACTGAAGGGGATAAAAATGAATATTAGAAAATAGGGATTTTTGAATGCTAGAAATGAAAATATTTTTCAGATATCTTAAGACTTCCCTTTGTCGTTTTTCCAATGAAGACTTTTGCTTTGTATTTTTTTTATAGATAGAGAAAATATTTCTTTTTATTTGTAAAAATAAAAATATTCATTTTTTACTCCATTATAATTCTCATTTGATTAAAAGTTTTTAATATAAAAATGTTTACAAAAAAAAGCAAAATATTTTACAAAGGACATAAAAATATGCTGTACAATTTTATTGATTTGAAAATGTATTATATAAGCTTTCAGAAAAACGATGTTATCTGTGAACTAAATCACCAACGATTAACATCAATAGCCTCCAGAGTAACTAGCTAGCAATTTTCAATATGACAATATGTAATTTAATAGATTGTTATTTGGGCCTTATAGATAGTAATTCAGAAAGTTAATCGATTACGGAATTATATTAAACTGTACCTATAAATATATTATATATATATATAGTACATTATGTGAAAACATAAGTACAATTTACTGGATTATTAAATCGCAAATATTTCAATGCAGATTGAAACAAAAGTTGTTTTTTTCCTAATCAATTCACTTAGAATAAGTATGAATATGTCATTGGCAAATAACTTGTACACGAAATATAGGATCCTGCATTGTATCAGTGAGATGTTGTATACCATTGATGAATATTGAAGAACTTATTATGCTAAATATTCCACAATTCTTTGATAGCAGTTATATGTACATTGTTTAAGAAATTAACGCTTATCATAAACAAGATCTCAGGGATACTCTTGTGTGACAGTATGCCTTTTAATATGAATATAATGTGAAGGTATTTCTTATTATGCCTGTACGTTTCAACCATTATATGGATATAGTGATATTGTAAAGTAACACTCAATGATTTTACTTTTCAGAGTTGTTTTCCGAAATTATTAATTAGAATCTCGAAGTCCAATAATTATATGTTTTATTCGACGAATATTATTATATAATTTGAAATTATGAGTACATATCTTTTTTATGAAATTGAAATGGTAAGAAATTACATTGTCTTGTGAACTTTCACCTTCATTTAAGTTGGAATACTAAATAATTGCGCTTCCATTGCAAATCTATATCACTTTAAATTCTTCCAAAGATTTGTGGGAATATTTTATCGGTTTTAAATGCAAACATATAATACATTAGCCATTCTTAGGTAAATATAATACTTCACCATCCGCATACGGTATTAAAATATAAACATGTAACATTAATATACCCGAAATAAAGTCTATGGTTTAGCAATATACTGACTTTTAATTTGTTTGCCGATTCATACAAAAATGTGTATTATGTTCATATGAAGACGCATAAAAAATACCTTATTTTTATTTGTGTTAAATATACTCAGATGTTTTGGATTATAAAACTATACATATAGTGATAATATATACTTATATAATCCTTGTTCCTTGTGGTACATTCATATATATACAACAACGTCAAGGGGCTCCTAAACTCCCCTAACCAATGTATATACATCAAATGGATGTGATTCCATTCCACCTCAAATTAATTAACTAAGGTATTCTTATAGATAAAAGACAAGTGATTTCTATAGCTGAAAGAATATTTGATTTCAAGAAATAAGAACCCTCATCATTCAGCAAATCATTTTGCAAAAGTAATCAATAATTTTCTTAGAATAATCAAATAAACGTTTATTATATCATCTTTAAGAAATTGCTTTCAATATTTGGTATTTATTTTCATATACGAGTATTATAACACTAAATTATTTTGTATTTTATGGCTCTACAACATAAATATTAGAAGTTCATATACTCGACTAGAGCTACGTCAACAATAAATGTGGGTATATGTGAACCTTTTTCCTTTTTTCCTAAATGTAAATATATATTTAATGCGAAAACTATGTTTTATTGAAATCAACAAGTCTTGTGAAATATTCTTATCTTGACCTCAATCTTTGTCGTTTAAAGTAAAATACTCAATTGCTTATTAGTCTAAGGATTATTATACATAATTACGTTTTTGATTAATATGATTGATTCTCCCCTATTTCTTTGTTCCCTTATTACAATGTCATACCTGTAAATTGTAAATTACAAGTTTATTTATAGGAAGCAATTGTACACAGTACCTGAAGTAGCGAGTCGACTAACAGATTCCACGTATGTATGGTAAAATTAAACATTGGCATCAAACGGAATCGTTTTGAATATTGCAGACCGAGTATATAATAGTCTGCAAATTTAAAATATTTACTTTCCAGCATTCATATTCAATATTAAATGCATGTCTGATACACTGTAATACTTCCAGTACTCTACTCTTGGATAAATTTAATTCTGACTTATATTTCGACGATATTATCTGCAAATAATATATATAGACTGTGCAAGTAGTAAGAACAGTAATACTATTTAAAAGATTTAATGCAAAATTCTGGTATACACAAACGGTGACGTTCTATGAGCAACATGTTCCATAATTACCTTTAACTTTAGTGATGAATGAATGCTCAACCTTTGCCTACTATAAAAAGGTAAGGTAAGGTAGACAAACATTTTACCAAAAAATTAAGCTTTACTCTAACAAATTAGTCAGTAGCTGACCAAATATACATATTTCACAGTGGATAACTTATAATCATTATGCATATTAATAGGCCACTTTAGAGTTAGAATTACATTCAACGTTTCAATGACAAATAGGTCATTTAAGAAAAAAATCTGCAGCTCGATATTTATATTATTATATTAAGGGTATAGCCACAGGTTTAGACGCAAACATTAATATGGAAAATAAATCAATTATTTATTTCTGATTGCTTTAAATTTTAGTTACATTTCAGTAATTTTGTAAAACTTAATAAAGTTGTCAGGATGCTTCTCATGGTATATTGTGCTTTCGTTATTGTTGTGCTTATGAAAATTTCTAAATATTTACATGCTAAATGTTTTCTATTTGAAATATACTCTGAATCTGAATTCGGTTCCCATCATATAGTTCTAATGCAGTACTATAGTAATATATTACAGATCAAAAGTTAGAAATATTTTATTTTAGTTTAGTACTATTTGTGCAGTTGAATTTTATTATGGTGTTACGTCTATTGAAAACATCTTATATACTTAGGGCATTTAGAAGCATTTAGGTTAACGTCTAGATGAAGTTATTGGATCTGATCAGGATGTTAGTCATTATTGTCTTAAATGCGCATAGGGCGACATTTTGATATTAATTTGCCGTTTCTAATATGCATAATATGTAACATCAAATGTGAACTCAAACAACTATTATTGAAATTTATTACCTGGAAAATATAAAATCAATTGTAATTATCCCGTTCTACATTTGCAAATCTCAGTGGAGTGGTGCATAAATACCCAACTACTTAGCTTATTGTTGAGATGTTTTTTCAACCAGTCGCCAAACACTATATTAACAACATCTCTTTAGCCCCGATCACATGCTATTACTTGACATATATCGTGAGAGTTACTGGTCAGATTATGTGAAGATAAGGATGGGTTGGGTAAACACGATGATAGTCGCTCATCCTACTCTCGTAACCTTTACTGATTATGTTGAAATGTGTACCATTTTGACAATGATTAAATTCTATATATGTAGCCAATATTGGTTACCATCTGTACATTGCATAAACTTGCTATTATTGTCGTTACTTTTAGAGATATTTAGTTTCTTCGTTCAATTTCACACCAACTGTATACTGAACCTAATAATAAACATATTTTCGCTAAGGATACTACAAATATGCGTAGCATTAGAACAAAATTTAATATTCATGTCAATAAGAAAGGTGGATGAGTTGTATTCTTCATTAACCTGTTGAAATTCGTGATATTTTCAATGAAAATGTAGGACGCACATTTTAAACTTGTTATTCTGTAACGTGGCATATAGTATTTTATAACCTGAAATATATTGTAATATAAAACGGTTTCAATGTTACTCTGCTTTCATGCATAATTTATTATGCTTCACTTCTTCACCATATACTAAGGAAAATCTTTAATAAGGGATGAAAATTTATCCCTTATATATATTAATATGGTGATATTATATATATTTTCATGATTTATCTTATGGCGTAAATTTATAGAATGGAAAAGCGTTTCTAATATAAATATATACGTACTCGTATAATGATAGGGTGTAAAAATGTATGTAAAATCTTTAATAGGTAGATTTAATGAATATTCATATAAATTTTAATTATTTATATAATCTTTAATGATTATTTACATTAAACGAGTACGATTTTATGATGGAAAAAAGACTACATTTTTAGTTTTTTTATTTATCTGATTTTTATCGATTTATTCGCATATTGCATGTATTTATACTTAATCATCATTAAAGGGGGAGAATATACAAATATAGGAAAATTGGAATTGCTTGATATTTAAATATCATTAATAAGTTTTTCTTTTTACAATAGAAAACTCTACAGAAATATCGACAATAAATCTCGTTAAAGTACATGAAAATCAAATGTGGAGATATAATTGGGTAGTTAAGTAGAGAATTAAATTTTAAAATGTCTACTAAAAGGTTAGTGAATCTATTCAATACTAGTCAATATATAGCTCGACCACATATAAGACAAGGTTAATATATGAGATGCCTGCTATGCGACAACTATCTTCAAACCTAGGAGAGATACACTTATATTTAGTATTGTCACCAGAATGGAAAGAAGTATAATAAAGTTACCAACCCTCTATGATAAATGATAAAATTCTATTAATAATAATCTATTTCTAATTATTCATTAGAATCGATATATGCTATTTTTTCGTAATTAATGTATAGAACTTTTTCACCACTGTTGCGTTGGATTTCTGTTTAAAACTCATTTGTCATTGTAAACTTTGTTCTTGGATCTTACTATCATTAAATTTGAGTTGTGTGGATATAACCATCTACACCGTTTAATAAATATCTGACATATTTAAGAATGATTGTTACTTGGGTAATAATTCAATGACTGGCTATTAATTGACCTTCTGATGATTATGTTCTCCATTGGTGCTATTTTACACAATTTACGTAGGTGGAACAATGTGTGTTTTTTTCGTTTAATAGATTATGAATTCCTAGTACAAGAGTCGCTTTTAATGAAAAGTGTGATATTTCTTGTTGTCTTCAGATTGAAATGTTCTAGTATGATTGAGATTTTCATTATTATCATCCCACCTTTTGTACCACATAGAAGGCCTGCACTACGGTAGTAAATTGCCGTCACTTACATACATAAAACATATCCAAATAAAAAAATTCAAAAGAGTGGTGCATAAATCATCAATTTGTTGGTGAGATATTGTATCCTGTTAGTCGACTTTTCAGCTGACTTAAATTATGATCGTCGAATTAATTGTGATCGCAACGTAGAGTTAAAGATGTTTTAATTTACTTAGATGTTAGCCAATCTCTCTAGTCTTCGTCCTAGATTACGCTACTTCCCTTAATCTCTATTCACTTTAACTTAGCTTTAACAATAAAAACGTTTGAGTAAATACATTTTTAATATTTATGTTGTCAATATTTGCACATAATAATGTATTTATGTTAAATAACTGAATATTTCGTCAAAAATAACATAAGTGAAGAATATACTTGGTTTTTAGCTATCAATCATTTTTCAATTCTTATTTTATACAACAGAAAAAATGATAAATTGAATAGAAGATTGAAGAATAATTATATAATTCAGAATATCTTGAAATCTAAATATCAAAAATATGAGTAGGTTTAGATGTAAAATTTAAATATGCCGATATAAGTTTTTTTGTTATACTTGAATAATATTGAACTCTGTTAAATTTGATATATTATTAATATTTAATCTTGGCCACATTACATATTTTATAAATACTTCAGAGATAAGCTGCTTTAGGAACTAAAAGTTATGCTGCCTATACGGCTACCAAAATGAATTATTTGTGCTTTAAAATGTTCAATCAAGCAGACATAAAATCGAAATTTAAAACATAATTACCCTAGATGAACAGAAATATTGCATTTCATCTTACATTGATGAAAAAATCAATGTAATGGCAATCCTTTGACGGACTTAAGAACTTGAAAACATTTTGCGTTAAATGCAAACTAAACGTTTACATTTTGTTTACACAGATATTTTAGAAAAATTATCTGTTCTCATGCCATCACCTATACCCTTCACTGAAAACTTGGTTATTATTATTATTACCATTGGTTATAGAATGGGAAATCAACTGATCGGTGTCATTTGTTATGCGGACGATGTTGTTCTCATTGCAGAACATGAATGCGATTTGCAACGTCTATTATTTACATTTAAACAAGATGCTGATAGCTTAAACATGATGATATCCACCATGAAAACAAAATCAATTGTTATAAGCAAAAAACCAATAAGATGCAAACTAGTTGTAGATAACATACCAATTGAGCAAGTTATGAACTTCCGTTACTTGGGTGCAGCAACAAGCACCTAACGAGATGTTACTGCATAAGTTCGCTATCAAACCAACAAGGCTGCATCACATGCCTTCGTGACGTCATTTGGAGAAACAAGTTAATGTTGCTAGAAAGTAATGTAAGACTTTATAAAATATGCGTAAGACCCATTTTAACATATGCAGTGGAAACCGCAGTGATACGTCCAGAACTAAACAACTTATGAGGACAACAAAAATGGAAAGCTTACGTACAATCTCCGATGATTCACTTAGAGATAGAATCAGAAGTGGTGATATCGGAAATGAATGTTAAATTCAAGACATAGTAAGATGGACAAGAACCAGATGGCGTTAGTGGAGAGACCATGCTGAAGGAATGTCATAGAATCGAAAAGTTTGTAACGAAACAACATCCAAGTGGAACACGGCCTATAGTCTCCGAAGAGATAGAGAAAGCTGGACATCCGGACATCCGCATCTCAAAACTAAATTGTTAGAAAAACACAGGTTTATGACCCAACGAAAGAAGAAGAAGATGAAGATGAGTAGATACATATATCTTGAAACTCACCAAATCAAAACAACAAATTTCCACTTTGATAATATTGCCCATCGCCTCAATATACGTTATTTACGTATTATACGTTATTTTATTGGAAAATGATTAGACAGCTAAAATTCAGTAACAATAAGATCAAATGTTCATTAATCCTTACATCATGAAGTTTAATAAAATGTATGTGTTTAACAGTTCGAATATCAAAAGGTATTTACTTTTCACCTCACTGAAAACAACACCGGCTCTATAACTGCTAACGTCTAAGATATGGACTGTTATGTAATACTGCAAAATTGAGTGAAACTCGATTAAATTTTTTTTAATTAAATGAAAAAAAATACGACTCTAGTAACTCAATGTCCATGCGACAGGACATGAAATGATACACAATAAAGAAATGAAACGAAACTGTAAAATTTTTTTCTTTGTCATTCATCAAACGCTGATTGTTCAGTGAGCGCGTTAAAATATAACTATTGTTACACATTTTATACGACGAACTGCATTAGAGTTAACCACAAAATTAAATTGAATGCCGACCTAAATTCTTATAGGACCTCTCCGTGTGGTAGCTACAGGGAACGTAGTTTATTACCAACATCAATTTAAACATGGCAAAAATTGTAAGAGTGATTGATGCATTTGGTGCCCAATTACATCCAATTTCACTTCAAATGGATGACAGTAGTGGAGTAGATTTATTTCTAAGTGTCTCTGTAAAACGTAGTCTTGTCACTGGTAGTCGATATCATATCGAATAATGACAGCAAAAATATGTAACAATAATTCAAATTTATGCACGTACCGAACTGTGGACAATGACCATTTTTACTATTAACTTTCACACTGCCTTGTTGATGAGATTAAGAGTTCGAATTTTCCCATATATAAGTAAGTAAAATTTGGTTCTAATAACATAAGCTGGGATGGGAATCTGTGGAGTGAATGCTATAAACAATAATGAAGAACTTTTTGCTGAAATATGAAGCATTCATTATCCTGTATATATATCTTTAATTTACAGAAATCTTAGATATTATCGAACGAACTGCTGGCCACAAAAATATTATAAATGAAAATTACAGTAAAAATCGAAAGAAACATATTATGATCGACACATGTGAGTGTTATGAATTTTGGATCGCATTTATTAATCAAGTTTAATAGTAGTGACTAGCACATATGAATAAATATGTGACGACCGAATTGTATTTCAATTTGCCATTACTGTTTATAGTACACAGCCCTAGCATACATTCCATTCAATGTAATTTAATAATATTTAACATAATGGTAGGATTATGCAATAATTAACAACCACTCACCTTTTATCAGCAATAGACCGATTGTGACACATTATTGATTTATACAATTGATGAAAATCATGTATGCACGTATGAATGCCAATAGGTTCATAATCTCTACAAAGCGACCACTTTCAATTATTAAATTAATTATATTGCATCAAATATAAACATACTCCCATATAAACTGCAATGATAACTTCTATTTTTGATCATGAAATCAATTATAAACTTTGGTTTTGATTAAATCATTCAAATTTATTTCTCAAAGAAAAGATACATCTAGGCAATTATTGTAATTTGTTTCTAAATTTGATGAATACGTTTTTAAATCATGAAATTAAAATGTTTAATATTAATTTTTAACAATAGTTAAGATGCACCACATGTATTTTAATTAATTAAATTCGTTTTAATTCAAATTCAAATGAAACACAAATCTTTAAAAAAAAAAATGCACCGTCATCATCTAGTACAGTTGATGATGCGCAAGCCGTTCCCAGCAAATAATATCATAGATGGCGGGTAATATTTGTTGTCTTAATTCTAGTACTATTATTTGATGATTCATTGTCAGAATTTTTTGTCAAATTATACGTTTGGATATTGTCTGAATGAATTAATTCAATTTTAATATAAGTTAATTGTGTGATTATATAATATGATTACATTGCATTACAGCTATTCATATTGGATTATATAAACTGGTAATTATTTTAATATAATATTTTATATATCTGTGTTTTTGAGTACAATTTTCAAATTTAAGAATATGTTAGTGTAACTTTTCAGATAAGGCAAGAAAATAATGTTTCTGCTCTTATTATTTTTTTATGTAACAAATAAAGTTAATTAAAATAAACAATAATGATCAAAATATTATCCAAAGGTTTCTGTCTTGAGACGGAGAATGATCTGATACAAACTACTCGTATTCTAATAGAATATCTAAATATTATAGTATTATTACACATCCGTCAATTTTAAAGCTCTATTGAAGTACAGTAGATAGATCTTCTAACAATTTAAATCAATTACTTAATGTAAAATTATGGAATTCATGCTATTAAGTTACTAGAGAGTTAAATCAGAATCTAGAGGTAAAGCCATAATTGCCCTCATGGATACATATCTTATAAATAAAGGGATAAATGAAAATGTATGCATAATAATGATTTTTATGAGGTCGACTCTCTGAAAGTGGTAAAACTAAATGAAAAGGAGAACAAATAAATATTAATTTACAGTTATAATTATAAAATAACCACACACGGGTTTCCTTAGGCTGTTCTTTCGCAGTTACTGCATATGGTGGCACACTATACTTACCAGAAATACTCGACAATCATATTTGATTATTGAATACACAAAAGATAAATTCATTATAATTATGGGCAACAATTATAAGAAGAGAAGAATAACTAATGCAGTTGTTTCTGACATCACAGAAAATTGGTGTAATATGCTGTTTTTTCTCAATAAGTCTATTAAAAGTTCCGTATTTTTAAAACTGTTTATCGGTATTATAGTATAGCAGCGATAATTGTAAGGTGACAAATAATATCGTATCGCAAATTCAAGTTTTCGTCACTTATAATTAATACGTTTCGGCGATCAGTTGCTGATACAAGCAAAATACAAACTTTACTGGCAACTCCAGGTTAATGAAAACCCGTTCATTCAAAACAGAATATAAAACAACACCGTTATTAAATAGTATGTCGTAGTATGTGGACCTATGTAATCTAACGTAGAATTAAAGTGGAGATGATGATAAATTGATAAATATAAATTTATTGCAATAAATGATTTATGAAATGAAATCAAATAATTAGATGTAAATGTTGCATTTTTATAATAATGTTTCTCTGCATGTATTTTCATGGCAAGAATGATAACAATGCGCAAAAAATTATAATATGGCTAGTCATCTGGACTGATAAAAAGTTAATTTGAATGCTATTTCTCAAGATATAATTGAAATATTGATCGTCCATAATATTAACTGATATTGACAAAACTTGTACACCATTAATGAGGTTAGTAGAGGATTAGGAAATACATTACATGCAAATTAGATGATAAATCAGGTGTTGGATAATTCTCAGGTGTTGGATAATTCTGTATACAATTTAATATGGCCATATTTTTCTCGATAAATGCAATTGAGAAAATCAATTTGTCGACATCTACATCTGGTTTCAGTTACCTATCAAACCTATTCTGATATGATTTAATTATTCCACGTGATAAGTCTATATAACTTTAATTAGAATAACTTCTACACTAATAGATACTACAGATTGTCCTAATTTTAAAAATATGTTAAGGATTATAGATTTCTTTTATTTAATGTATTGGAAATGAAATATAAGGGGAATCTAAATCTCGCATATCCTTTAAGCATTTGATTACAAGAAGCCTTACTATTTTATGTTTCTTATTGAATGGATATACAATATATATAAA